>CM077295.1:52594077-52621577 GCA_039654925.1 Anguilla pacifica
TGTGTGCGAGTGTGTGAGGGTGTGTGTGAGTGTGTGCGAGTGTGTGAGGGTGTGTGAGTGCGAGTGTGTGTGTGTGATATTCTTTTATCCTCCATCTCTCTACAGGCTGTGTGAGAAGCTGCAGATCCAGACTGAAATGGACTCTGCGTACCTCCTGGAGTCGCTGGCTGGGAACTTCATGGATGTGGTCCAGTACAACCAGGACAACCGGGCGTTTGAGGTGTGTGTGTGCGTGTCTGTGTGTGCGTGTGTTCTGGGGTACTGGGTGGCATAGTGTGTGTATTCAAGAGAGAGCAGTGATCATGAATTGGTGCTACTCTAAGTGAATATGGTCTTCTGACTTGATGAGTGTCTGGACTGCAGAGGCCTGTTATAATGGAATATTTCAGTCAAATCATCTGGCATGATCGTGTCTGCGGTCCAGACTAGCTGTGTCCGGACTGTCAGTGGGAGAGGGGGAGAGGGAGAGAGAGGGAGAGAGAGAGAGGGAGAGAGAGAGAGAGAGAGAGAGAGAGAGAGAGAGAGAGAGAGAGAGAGAGAGAGAGAGAGAGAGAGAGAGAGAGAGAGAGAGAGAGAGAGAGAGAGAGAGAGAGAGAGAGAGGACTTTCTCTGGAATCGCAGCTCAAAGTGCTGCTGGCGACATGTTTCCCAGAAGTGTGTTCTTGCTGCTTATCGTCATGGTGACACTCCCTGCGGTTGCTGTGGTAATCTCCGGGGAAGGACAAAAGGAGCTTTGGTTTGGGAGCACCTCTCCCGTTCCTGAGCTCCCAGCACAGCTCTCTAACGGAGGATAAAATCATTGGTGAGAAAAACAGCTTTAATGAAGGCCATGGTTTTATTTATGAATTTAGAAATGAGTCATTTCACACTGGAGAAGAAATCCTGAACTTATCTTCTGGTCAAGCTTCAAGAAAACAGCAGTTTTAAAGGGGAGCTGGTTTGGCCTTTCCTCAAAAGTTTCAGAGGAGTTGAGAACAGATCATGTTCTTATTCCCTAGTCATTACAATCATTAGTGTTCCTAAATCAGCCCTGGTATAGAGTGTGAAATGTTAGCCAAATGCATTTGTCGCTAACATATGTGGCTATAAAGACTCAACTTTCCTTCAAGTTAACTGGAATTTACACTTAATGGAGTTTTTTATATATGCATGTATGTACTGTATATGTCTATATACGTGTGTGCGTGTGTGTCTGTGTGTATATACAGTACTGTGCAAAAGTTTTAGGCACCCTAGATTTTTAAATATAATATATAATATATATTTGGTCTGGGATGTTTATTTTTTGTTTTCTGCATTAGTGTGTCAGTAGAAAAGAGCTAATCTGAGATTTCCAAACATGAATTTTCCAAAAAATGAAATTTCACAGATATATTTTTGTATTTTGTTAAATAAAGTAATATTTTAAGTAATAGACTACTTTTCAGATAAAAACTTGATCAAGGGTCTCTGGGATTACCTGGAGAGCCAGAAGCAAGCGAAACACCCAAAATCTGCAGAAGATCTGTGGCAAATTCTCCAAAATGCTTGGAACAACCTACCAGCCAATTTTCTTATAAAACTGCAGGACAGTGTACCTAAGAGAACTGATGTAGTTTTAAAGGCGAAGGGTGGTCACACCAAACATTGATGTTATTTAGTTTTTAATTATTTACTGCTCTTTATATTATTTTTTCGATATTTATAACCTTTCATTTCATTATTTTTGAAAGCATCTTAGCTGTACAGAATTTTTTTTACAGGTGCCTAAGACTTTTGCAGAGTACTGTGTATATATATATATATATATATATATATATATATATATATATATATTTTGAGTAAATATGTTCTTCTAGCTCACAGGTGTAGTAAATGTGTTCCTGTTGCTTGCGGGTGTAGTAAATGTGTTCCTGTAGCTTGTGGGTGTAGTAATGTGTTCCTGTTCCTCGTGGGTGTAGTAATGTTTTCCTGTTGCTCGCGGGTGTAGTAATGTGTTCCTGTAGTTCGCGGGTGTAGTAATGTGTTCCTAAGCTCGCGCTGTAGTATTGTGTGCCTGTAGCTTGTGGGTGTAGTAATGTGTTCCTGTAGTTTGCGGGTGTAGTAATTTGTTCCTGTAGTTTGTGGGTGTAGTAATTTGTTCCTGTAGTTCGCGGGTGTATTAAATGTGTTCCTGTAGTTTGCAGGTGTAGTAATGTGTTCCTGTTTCTTGCGGGTTTAGTAATGTGTTCCTATAGCTTGCAGTGTAGTAATGTGTTCCTGTAGCTTGTGGGTGTAGTAATGTGTTCCTGTAGTTCGCGGGTGTAGTAATGTGTTCCTAAGCTCGCGCTGTAGTAATGTGTTCCTATAGCTTGCAGTGTAGTAATGTGTTCCTGTAGCTCACAGGTGTAGTAATGTGTTCCTGTAGCTTCTGGGTGTAGTAATGTGTTCCTGTATTTCGCGGGTGTAGTAATGTGTTCCTGTAGCTCGCCGGTGTAGTAATGTGTTCCTATAGCTCGCGGTGTAGTATTTTGTGCCTGTAGTTTGTGGGTGTAGTAATGTGTTCCTGTAGTTTGCGGCTGTAGTAAGGTGTTCCTGTAGCTTGTGGGTGTAGTAAGGTGTTCCTGTAGTTCGCAGGTGTAGTAATGTGTTCCTGTAGCTCGCAGGTATAGTAAATGTGTTCCTGTAGTTTGCGGGTGTAGTAATATGTTCCTGTTGCTCGCGGGTGTAGTAATGTGTTCCTATATCTTGCAGTGTATTAATGTGTTCCTGTTGCTCGCAGGTGTAGTACATATGTTCCTGTAACTCATGGGTGTAGTAATGTGTTCTCGTGGTTGCTCTCAGGGTGTAGTTGGGACGAACATCACCATCCAGGTGTTGTGTGGGCTGATGCTGGACGCGTCTCTGGGGGAGCCGTACGACAGGTATGCAGCCGTCGCCCGCCTCATGCTCCAGACCTTCTCCCAAAAGTGCCTGGATGCCAGCTACACCAACTACGTGCGGGACATGAGGAATGCGTCCTGGAGCAGTCCTGCCTCGGGAGGTGAGCGGGGCGGTGGGCAGGGATGTGGGCAGGGGGCTGGATTGCCCATACTGTCACTGTGACTTCACCATGGGTTTGTTCCTAAAATGCTTGTTTTTGTGAGCAGAATGCTGTTGGTTTAGTTGCGAACCCTGCCGGGGGGGTGAGGCCGCACCCCGCCCACGCCTGGCTCCGCCCCCTTTCCCAGCACGCGGGCGGAAAGCCCTGCTGTGTGCTGCTTGTTTATCTTCCTTTGGCCGCTTTGTGGGTGAAAAAGCCTCTCATTCCATTTGCTCGCCCTCCTGCGGTTACTGCAGTGGTCTCTCTCTCCTCTTGCTTGGATCACAGGAAGTGGTGGGCCTGGGGGTCTGGCTATCCCAGCATGCACCTGGAATGGGGATGGCTTTGACTTTGAAGGGGGTTTTATCGGCTTATCGCAAAAGGGTTTTAATGGGCGCAAAAATTTGTCTAATGGAACTTGACTCCTTAAATCCGTTTTTGGGAACTGTGCATCTGAAACACTTTCAGGCGCTCGCAAACTTTAGAAACTCCTTCAGGTCCCTGAGACTTGTCAAGAAAATGGTGACTAACCAATATGTACAATCTTATGAAAAAGGTTTCTGCCCCCCCACCCCATAAATATTTGTGAAAATAGATTCTGTTTTTAAGTTAGTTGTAATATTCCTGCAGATTACTGCCAACTAAAGTATAAATGCTGTGATCATTTGACCCAGGCCTGTCCTGTTTTTATCCCCGGATCTTACAGCCCAGGCCCTGTTGGCCCTTCATATAAAACGCTGATGACAGGAGGCTGGTCCCGAGGCCTGGAGCCTAGCGCCTCCTGCTGACTGCTCTGCTCTGTGTCCCTGTTCCTGCAGGACGGCAGTGGGTTTACCAGACCTGCACGGAGTTTGGGTTCTACCAGAGCACCGACTCGCCCAACCAGCCTTTCAGCGGCTTCCCCCTGCCGTAAGCAGCCCGCACTGCACTCACCTTCCACTTCCTGTCTGCGCACTTGGTTGCCCGTGCCACTTCCTGTCTGAACTGTCTAGGTTTCTCCGACATTTGTGTTCAGCCCTAGAGGACGCCTGTTCCCAAGGTGATGGGTGCCAACTGGTTTATGATAGGTGTGGTAGCTTATTGCTCTTTTTTAATGAAAACTGTAAGTCAAGCCAAAAAAAAGTAATGTTGACAGGAAGAGTGTTGATCTTGTGTGGTTCTTGAGTTGCTTAGCCTTGTGGGGCTTCACACGGTACCTTACCCCCCCCAGGTACCATGTGAAGCAGTGTGGGGATGTGTTCGACCCCTCCCTGACCGCGGACACCATCGCCAGCGCCGTTCAGGAGACCAATGAGCAGTACGGCGGCTATGACATCCACACCAGCCGGATCGTCTTCCCCAATGGCTCCATCGACCCCTGGCATGCCCTGAGCATCACCAGGGACATCAGCGATGACCTGCCTGCCGTCTTCATCCAGGGTGAGGGCATAGTCTTCCTCTCCCCTGTGGTACCTGTGTGCTCTGTACACGGTTCTCCTCTCCTTCACCCTGACTCCTCCCCCGAGTCCTCACCATTTCTGCTGCAGGTTTACACTGTTGTTCTTGCTGTGGTTGGGTATAGAGGGTCACGCCTCATGTCACATACCTGGGTTAGAGGGAGTTTAGAGGGTCATGTACCTGGGTTAGGGGGAGTTTAGAGGGTCACGTACCTGGGTTAGAGGGAGTTTAGAGGGTCATGTACCTGGGTTAGAGGGAGTTTAGAGGGTCATGTACATGGGTTAGAGGGAGTTTAGAGGGTCATGTACCTGGGTTAGAGGGAGTTTAGAGGGTCACGTACCTGGATTAGAGGGAGTTTAGAGGGTCATGTACCTGGATTAGAGGGAGTTTTGAGGGTCACATACCTGGGTTAGAGGGAGTTTTGAGGGTCACATACATGGGTTATCTGCAGTTTAGAGGGTCATGTACCTGGGTTAGAGGGAGTTTTGAGGGTCACGTACCTGGATTAGAGGGAGTTTAGAGGGTCACGTACCTGGGTTAGAGGGAGTTTAGAGGGTCATGTACCTGGGTTAGAGGGAGTTTTGAGGGTCACATGCATGGGTTAGATGCAGTTTAGAGGGTCATGTACCTGGGTTAGAGGGAGTTTTGAGGGTCACGTACCTGGATTAGAGGGAGTTTTGAGGGTCACATACCTGGGTTAGAGGGAGTTTTGGGTGTCATGTGCCTGGGTTAGAGGGAGTTTAGAGGGTTGTACCTGGGTTAGAGGGAGTTTAGAGGGTTGTACCTGGGTTAGAGGGAGTTTAGAGGGTTGTACCTGGATTAGAGGGAGTTTTGAGGGTCACATACCTGGGTTAGAGGGAGTTTTGAGGGTCACATACCTGGATTAGAGGGAGTTTAGAGGGTTGTACCTGGATTAGAGGGAGTTTTGAGGGTCACATACCTGGATTAGAGGGAGTTTTGAGGGTCACATACCTGGGTTAGAGGGAGTTTTGAGGGTCACATACCTGGGTTAGATGCAGTTTAGAGGGTCACACGCCTTGGTTAGAGGGAGTTTTCCACTGAAGCCTGTAGTGAGCCTTGTTTCAGTCCCAGATTAGTCCAGGCACAGCTTGAATCCTTGGGCCCCTGAGTTTTGCAGTGACCTTCCCCAGATCACACGGAGGCTCAAACTGTTTGAGTCTTCAAGTCCAGACTCAAGTCTCCTCGTTAGCCTCTTGCTCAATGTCCTCAGAGTCCAAGCTGAACCCTACCTGAGCTTTTGCTTTTGAACTCTGGCCTGAAAGGGCTGAAGGTGTGCATTGTGAAGGTGTGTGACGGCTCTTGTGCAACTCGTGGCTGGTTTAGAGAAAGAGAGCTGATTGATTGATGGGTGCACACCTGTTCTCTCTCTCTCAGGCACCGCCCACTGTGCGAACATGTACCCGGCGCGGGGGCAGGATCTCCCCCAGCTCAGCCTGGCCCGGGACCACGTGTACCTGCTACTGCAGAAGTGGCTGAAGCAGTGACCTCTTCCTAAAGCGCCCCCCCCCCACAGCCCGAGCCCAGATCACTATGGCCTTTAAGTTCCTGTGGCCTAAAGCACTTTAATGTCTCTTGCTGCAATGCTCGTTTTGTAAATCTCTAAATAAATGTATTGAGGTACGATATTTTCTCTCTGTGAGTTTGTGTTATGCCAGCACTGCCTTCTGCTGAAAAGGCTTTGTTTTATTTGTCTGATTCTGCAACAGATGGTTTGAGCAAAAGTGTCTGTAATTCACTGAAAGGTTTCCAAATAGGGAACTGCACGCAAGTGTCCATTTACAAATGGGCTCTGATTGAGTGCGCACTAGCAGGGCTCGGAGTGTGCACTAGCAGGGCTCTGATCGAGTGTGCACTAGCAGGGCTCTGATCGAGTGTGCACTAGCAGGGCTCTGATCGAGTGCGCACCAGCAGTGCTCTGATCGAGTGCGCACCAGCAGTGCTCTGAGTGTACACTAGTAGTGCTCTGAGTGTGCACTAGCATGGCTCTGATCGAGTGCGCACTAGCAGGGCTCTGATCGAGTGTGCACTAGCAGCGCTCTGATTGAGTGTGCACTAGCAGGGCTCTGATCGAGTGCGCACCAGCAGTGCTCTGATCGAGTGCGCACCAGCAGTGCTCTGAGTGTACACTAGTAGTGCTCTGAGTGTGCACTAGCATGGCTCTGATCGAGTGCGCACTAGCAGGGCTCTGATCGAGTGTGCACTAGCAGCGCTCTGATCAAGTGCGCACTAGCAGGGCTCTGATTGAGTGCGCACTAGCAGGGCTCTGATCGAGTGCGCACTAGCAGGGCTCTGATCGAGTGCGCACTAGCAGTGCTCTGATTGAGTGTGCACTAGCAGGGCTGTTATTGGAGGAACCTGTTTAACTGCTGGTTGCTCCAGACGCAGAAGGAAAAGCCAGGCTGACATTATGGATATTTACTACTTAGAAGTAGTAATGGTTTACATTGCAGGGCTGCAGTGGAAGTGTACTCGAGGACAAATCCATAGCTCAGTAACTCGTGGGAGTTTCTGGTTGGATATTGTGTTTTTGTCACAGTAGTTCTATAAAAATTGCAAAAGAACTAAGAAAAACAAAACTGAGTGTCCTGTCTCGTATTTCACCATGGTGACCATCGTATTGCGGAGGTGTCATTTCCTGTTTACTGTGGGAAATTACAGCTTGTTGCGGCCAGCTCCACCTTGAGCTCAGTTCAACTTCGATATGAGAGGGCGGAGTTCCGCAGAGCCCCTCCCATACATACGCGCTGGCGGTATAAAGGGCGCTACGGCACGCTCGAAAGCGGCTTCGAGAAACGCAGTCTTTTAGAAGGCGGCGGTAAGACGCGGGTCCTGCTTACGATTAAAGGGGGTGGCTTTGGAGAGCAAAACATTACCTCTGAATTTGTAAGGTAAGTCCTCCCCTCACTGGTAGCTTCGGATCGCACTCGTGTGTATGCACTAATCTTTCTGTGAAGGAAACAGTGTCCAGGTTGAGTATCTCCCCTTTTCCGGAGGTAAACGTGTTTACCAGTGGTAACAGGCTGTTTGTCTTGTTTTAGCAATATCTGGTTCGCTACAATATCTGGTTCACTACAATGACCTGTTAGAAATATATGCGTACCTTATGATCTTACGCAAGCAAGGCATTTGCAGTTATTACGCTTACTTGAATATTTGTATATCCAAGCGGGTTTTGTAAAGTTGTAATTTGTTACACAGCATTAAGATTTTTCCCAGCTTGCTGACTTTGGTGACTGCGGGTTCAAGTAGCCTTAGTTTCTCGTTGACTACATTAAATATAATTTACTACATTAATATAATTTACTACCTATATATGTTCTGTCCTTTTTAAAATGAAACTTCCGCTGGCTATAAAGCTGATTTTTGGCTGTGTTAAAACGAACATTTCGCCAAACAAGATCATTTTACAATAGTAGTGCAACTGAAATTTGTACACCATGAACTTGGTCCCGCAGTTCTGAATACCCGACTTATCAGGACGGCAGTCTCTGTATTAGTCACTGCTGCAAATTTTCTCCTCGCTTGCCTAACTACCCTAATTTACGCCTCTGGAAGCCCAATTTTGGCGAACTCTGTCTTGAAGGGTGGGACAACCAAACAACGGTGAATCATGATGTTGTTGCCCTGAGTTTTTGGAACGTCGCATTTGTGGTCAGCATTTTAGACGGTCATTCTGGTGTGGTTGTGGGGCGCCGGACAGAAAGCTAGCAATCTAAATATAACTATATGCGCGGCCTTACAGTAATGGTGCTGTGCAACACGCGTTTCCGTTAGAGGAAAGCAGACAGTGGCTGTATCAGCCCCAGGCCACTGCGCGCTGATGAGGCGCCCTCGGAGTAGTAAAGACTCGCTGTGGGTTGGGAGGACAGCTTGTAAAACACTGCTCACATTAAAGATCAGCCCATTACCGCAGCTCACTTCACGGGAAGTGAAGTGCGTTTCTGGATGGTATTCAAAATGCAACCATGGAAACCCTGGAACTTGTAACGGATAAGCCTGTGTCTGTAGATCGCCTGTATTGGACTAAGTGTGTCTTCTACTGATAACACCATGTAAAGTAGATGTCTTTTTTTTTATTGATTACATTTTTTATTGATTACATTTTAATTTGGTGAAGTAAAGTGCTGCTCACACTCTGCATGCTGGTCTGCTGTATGTGAAGCTAAGAACAGTTTGCATTTGGAGCGCTTCCCGTGGCAGCGTAGTGTTTTAATTAGGAGCTTAATTACATTTACTTGCCAGCTTTGTTTCCAAACGCGTTCCCGTCTCTGGGGACGGCGTCCTCGGGAGGAATGTCTCGCGCACTCAACAATGATCCGGAACAGCGAGGTGAAGCCGGGGAGCGGCTCGAGCGCCGCCGCTCTTTGGAGTGCGGTTATGCGATCTGTGTTGTGACCTGTAGTCATTGTTTACATTACGCTACTCTCTTGGCAGAGGCTCTAACACACAGCGAAGAATAGCAGTGCAGAATATCAGTGCTGCTTCGAGGAGACTCCTCTTCTCCACAGTTTTCCTGCTGTCTGAATCCGTGGTAACCAACCCTGCTCCCGGAGATCTACCATCCTTTAGGGTTTCATATCAACCGTAATTTGGCACACCTGATTCTACGAATTAGCATCTCAATGAGAGCTCTCGGCATGCAGTGAAGTGTGCTTTGTTAGAGTTGGAGTGAAAACCTACTGGACGGTAGATCTCCAGGAATAGGGTTGGTTACCACTAGTCTGAATATATGGATGTCTGAATGTGAGCTGTTATGATGTTTGCGTGTTTAGGCTACAATAGGTTGAGGGGACAGAACAGCCCCCTGGTTCTGTTTCATCCCCAGCTGGGTGTTTATTTGTAACGGCTGGGTTTGTGCTTGGTGTTTATTTGTAATGGCTGGTTTTGTGCTTGGTGTTTTTGTAATGGCTGTGTTTTTGCTGGGTGTTTATTTGTATCGGTTGTGGTTTTGCGCTGGGTGTTTATTTGTAATGGCTGTGGGTTTGTGCTTGGTGTTTATTTGTAACAGTGCTGGGTTTGTGCTGGGTGTTTATTTGTATCGGCTGTGGGTTTGTGCTGGGTGTTTATTTAACTGTTGGGTTTGTGCTGGGTGTGTATTTGTAACAGTGCTGGGTTTGTGCTCATCTCCCGCAGGTGTACAGGTGTCACAATGGGCTGCCCTTCCCTGCTCTGTTTGAGTGTGGTGCTGGCCCTGTTCCTGCGGGGGGCGCTGTCCCTGGCTCCGACCTACGGGGAGCGGGGCTCGGACCTGGGCGTACGGGTGTTTGGTGAGGTGGCGCGGGTGCGGCCGCAGGAGAACGTGGTGCTCTCCCCCCACGGCGTGGCCAGCATCCTCGGCATGCTGCTCCCCGGGGCCGATGGAGACACGCGGCAGCAGATCCTCACCGCGCTCCGCTACAAGAAGAACGGTAACCTGCGGGGGGGGGGGGGGGGGGGGTCAGTCTTGTGCCTTTCCCACGTTCCTTAGTGCCCACTAACACTCCGTGACCACATTCTGCCTTAATCTAGCTGCCCACACCACTGATCCACTCCCACAACTTGTCTTGCCCCCCGGTGTTTCATCTGGTTTCACTGAAATCCTAAACTGGCCAGTGTCTGATTTGTAGTGAGTTTGGTGTCCTGTGTCCAAATGTTTTCCGTTGAGATGAGATTTGCGGTGAGCTTCCTGCTGCATGGTAGCATTACCGCCTCATGTTTCTGTTTACAGGTCCTTATAAAATGCTGAAGAGACTGCATAAGACCCTCACCACCAAGTCCAACCAGGACATGCTGACCATCGCCAACGGCCTGTTCACCCAGCAGAGGGTGCCACTGGAGGAAGCCTTCCTGTCCTCTAATAGAGCCAACTTCCAATGTGACAGCAGGGAGCTGGACTTCTCCCACACAGCTGCAGCTGCAGCCACCATTAACGACTGGGTCAAGAACCGGACCAATGGTGAGCCCCCCTGTCCTGCTGCAGAGAGTCTGTCAGGGCGCAGTGTTTGGGTGCAGTGTCAGTTTTGGGGCACAGTGTTTTGGTGCAGTGTCGGTGTTGGGGTGCAGTCTCGATGTTTGGGTGCAGTGTTAGGGTGCAGTGTCAGTGTTTGGGTGCAATGTTGGGGTGCAGTGTTGGTGTGTGGGTGCAGTGTTGGGGCGCAGTGTCGGTGTTTGGGTGCAGTGTTTGGGTGCAGTCTCAGTGTTTGGGTGCAGTGTTAGGGTGCAGTGTCCGTGTTTGGGTGCAGTGTTGTGGTGCAGTGTCAGTGTTTGGGTGCAGTGTCGGTGTTGGGGTGCAGTCTTGGTGTTTGGGTGCAGTGTTTGGGAGCAGTGTCGATGTTGGGGCGCAGTGTTTTGGTGCAGTGTCAGTGTTGGGGTGCAGTCTTGGTGTTTGGGTGCCGTGTTTGGGAGCAGTGTCGATGTTGGGGCGCAGTGTTTTGGTGCAGTGTCAGTGTTGGGGTGCAGTGTTGGGGTGCAGTCTCGGTGTTTGGGTGCAGTGTTGGGGTGCAGTCTCGGTGTTTGGGTGCAATGTTGGGTGCAGTGTCGGTGTTTGGGTGCAGTGTTGGGGCGCAGTGTCGGTGTTTGGGTGCAGTGTTTGGGTGCAGTCTTGGTGTTTGGGTGCAGTGTTTGGGAGCAGTGTCGATGTTGGGGCGCAGTGTTTTGGTGCAGTGTCAGTGTTGGGGTGCAGTGTTGGGGTGCAGTCTCGGTGTTTGGATGCAGTGTCGGTGTTGGGGTGCAGTCTCGATGTTTGGGTGCAGTGTTAGGGTGCAGTGTCAGTGTTTGGGTGCAATGTTGGGTGCAGTGTCGGTGTTTGGGTGCAGTGTTGGGGCGCAGTGTCGGTGTTTGGGTGCAGTTTTTGGGTGCAGTCTTGGTGTTTGGGTGCAGTGTTTGGGAGCAGTGTCGATGTTGGGGTGCAGTGTTTTGGTGCAGTGTCAGTGTTGGGGTGCAGTGTTGGGGTGCAGTCTCGGTGTTTGGGTGCAGTGTTAGGGTGCAGTGTCAGTGTTGGGGTGCAGTGTTTGGGTGCAGTGTCAGTGTTGGGGTGCAGTGTTGGGGTGCAGTCTCGGTGTTTGGGTGCAGTGTTAGGGTGCAGTGTCAGTGTTGGGGTGCAGTGTCAGTGTTTGGGTGCAGTGTCGGTATTGGGGTGCAGTCTCGATGTTTGGGTGCAGTGTTTTGGTGCAGTGTCAGTGTTGGGGTGCAGTGTTGGGGTGCAGTCTCGGTGTTTGGGTGCAGTGTTAGGGTGCAGTGTCAGTGTTGGGGTGCAGTGTTGGGGTGCAGTGTCAGTGTTTGGGTGCAGTGTCGGTGTTGGGGTGCAGTCTCGATGTTTGGGTGCAGTGTTAGGGTGCAGTGTCAGTGTTTGGGTGCAATGTTGGGTGCAGTGTCGGTGTTTGGGTGCAGTGTTGGGGCGCAGTGTCGGTGTTTGGGTGCAGTCGGTGTTTGGGTGCAGTGTTAGGGTGCAGTGTCAGTGTTGGGGTGCAGTGTTGGGGTGCAGTCTCGGTGTTTGGGTGCAGTGTTAGGGTGCAGTGTCGGTGTTGGGGTGCAGTCTTGGTGTTTGGGTGCAGTGTTGAGTCCCTTGCCCTGTGGCTCTACAGGGATGATCCCCAGTGTGGTTCAGCCGGACATGCTGGACCCAGCCTTCACCCGATTGGTCGCCGTCAACACCATCTTCTTCAAGGGCCAGTGGCAGTCCCGCTTCCTGCCCGAAAATACCAAGATGAGGAACTTCAACGCAGCCGATGGAGTCGTTTACAAGGTCCCTATGATGTCACAACTGTCTGTCTTCAACATCGGTGAGTGACCGTACTGGGCTGCTTCATATAGGACGGAGTGTGGCACAGTGGGTAAGGAACTGGGCTTGTAACCGAAAGGTCGCAGGTTTGATTCCCGGGTAGGGCACTGCCGTTGTACCCTTGAGCAAGGTACTTAACCGAAATTGCTTCAGTATATATCCAGCTGTATAAAATGGATACAATGTAAAATGCTATGTAAAAGTTGTGTAAGTCGCTCTGGATAAGAGCGTCTGCTAAATGCCTGTAATGTAATGTAATGTCATGCGGTTTGTTACGGATTAAAGAAAGTGAGGAGTGTGTGTGTGTGTGTGTGCACGCGTGTCTGTGTGTGTGTGTGTGCGTGCACGCGCAGGTTTACTGCAGTTAGGATGTTTTGGGAGCAGGTACTCCACGTGTCTGAGTTTAACCTTTGCCCTTTGACCCGATGGCATTTCTCTCTCAGGCCACGCCAGCACCCCGCAGGGGCTGAAGTACAAGGTCATTGAGCTGCCGTATCATGGCAACAGCATCAGCATGCTGATCGCCCTGCCGTCTGAGGACAACACTGCCGTGTCCTCCCTCCTCCCCCACATCAACACTTCCACTGTGCAGAGCTGGACCAAACTGCTGACCCAGAGGAAAGTGCGCCTGCTCATGCCCAAGTAAGACCATTGCTCGCTCACTCTCCCTCTCCCTCTCTCTCTCTCTCTCTCTAGCCTCTAGCCTGCCTCTCTCTCTCTCTCTCTCCCTCTCTCTCTAGCCCCTCCACCCTGGTGCATAGACTTGTGTTCCATTGAGCTGTAGAAAGGTGGGCATCATGCAGCTAAGGAGTATCCTTGGTCTTGAAGGCCTCTATGGTTGTGTGTTGGTTTCTGGGTTCTGTCGGTGGTGTGGTCGCTCCTTGTCATACTGCAGTCCTGAGAAGCTGCGGAGCTTGAAAAGGTTGTTCGGTTGGTGATCCCTCCCCTGCTGGTGTGCTTGTGTTGCTGGGCATTGTGAAAGCACTGAAATCCGAGCTGGGCTGTGTGTGTGCCAGCTTGTGTCCCTCCCCCATGTCTAATTACAGCTGTATCTGAGTTGGGCTCTCATTCTTAAAAGCGGATTTGATTTCTGTCCTTGAACGTCTTGTTGAAGCAGTTTCTGGGAAGCTGTCGGCTGTGTTTGACCTCCCCTCTGAGATCCTCCTCCTGCAGGGATCTGGTTTCTGAGCTGCAGACTCTCCTCCCCAGGTTCTCCGCCGAGGCAGAGGTGGATCTGCAGACCCCCCTGACCGCGCTGGGAGTTACCGACATGTTCAGCCAGAGCAAAGCCAACTTCAGATACCTCAGTGAGTGATTTTCCTCATGGACGTTTGCCATTTAAACTCCACCACAGCTTCAATAAATCTCACAGGAGTCTCTCCAGGGTCCAAACGGAACTGTCTGTTTACTGCAATTCAGATTTAAAGCCTATGACTCAGGCTTTGCTGATTGGTGTGAAGGGTGAATCATCTGAGTTCTCTTCCTGGGTGTGATTTAAACAAACTTTTGCTTGCGAAAACATTTCAAATGACTCGAGACAGCCCCCTAGAAATTGCACTGCAGCGTCCTGTGTTTGTAATGTGATGCAGTGTAAATGTCATCATGCCTGTTGGCCTGTTGGGAGGTGACTGTAATAAGGATCGCCTGTCTGGGTTCCAGGTTCAGAGCCGCTGTATGTGTCCAAAGCGCTGCAGAAAGCAAAAATCCAGGTGAATGAAGACGGAACAAAAGCCTCGGCTGCAACAAGTAAGAAATTCCTGGATGTGTTCGGTGGAACATTACAAAACCCTGACGACTCATGGGGGAGGGTGGGTCACATGATGCACTGGAGCTTGACGGTGGATCGCGGGTGCAGTTAATGGGCTGATTTAAACTGGCTTTTACTCCCTGGGGTACTGTGCTGCATGTGTGCAATGCGGGGCACTGCGCTGCATGTGTGCAATGCCGGGCACTGCGCTGCATGTGTGCAATGCCGGGCACTGCGCTGCATGTGTGCAATACGCGTTACTGATTGCAGACCTGAAGCTAGTAAAGGGAGTCTCTCTTTGTCTGTCTGTCTCTCTCTCTCACTCTCTCCTCTGCCCTTCCTCCAGCTGCTATTCTGCTGGCGAGGTCATCCCCTCCCTGGGTCATTGTAGACCGGCCCTTCATCTTTCTCATCAGACACAACCTCACAGGTACTGAACTGTGTGTGTGTGTGTGTGTGTGTGTGTGTGTGTGTGTTTTCAGGGTTGGTCAGTTCAGTGTGGAAAATTAACTGAAATTCCATTTATTAATTTAAAATGTATTTGACCTGTTTTTATATTTAGTTCTCCAATTGAGTTAGTGGATTTTCCTCCAGGCTCAGAAATGTGAGAATGTGGCACATTTCCTTGTCTGTTGGGTAACTCTTCCTTTACCTGGTTCTTCAGGTACCGTCCTCTTCATGGGTCAAATCAACAAGCCCTGAGCCTCAGATCACAAGCAGGAAGCAGGACTGCGCATTTCTCTCCGTACCGAGGGACCCGTGCTACATGGACTTTGTGTGATGCTCTGATTTTTAAAATGCACGTGATGCTCTGATTTTAACACGTACATTTTCTTTCAATTTTTCTAATGCTGAATTGTTTTAAGGCGGAAATTATCTGTTTTCTGTTGGTCGAGGTAGCCTTTGCGTTATTGTGAAATGTCTTGAGATATTTTAAACATTTGTGTAGAATGTTTGTCCAATGCATTAAAAGTTTTTAAGTTCTTAAACACTTGGTGATGTCATTGTGATGTCATAGTGATGCCTGGAGAATGTGATCCGATGATGTTGCTGCCGTTAGGCCAGCTGAATTCTTTAGCACAAGGACTCCATTCCAAAGTCTCTTCAGTGGAGAAGTGAGTTCCATTGCAGGGTGTTGGTGGGAACATTTCTGAAATTTCCAGAAAGAAGCCTGTGCTGTGCTTTACTGCTTGCGTGGGGTCAGCAGGTCTCTCGTTCGCTGGGGCTGGAGTTATTTACAGTCATGGAATCAAACATAATTCCTCCAGCTGTGTGATGCTCTGGAGTACCTGAGTCCGTTCATGTGTTCATATGCAGAACGCATGTGCAGTCAGCCACGGATACCACTGAACACTGCCCTCAGTCTGCAGTCTGAACACTGCCCTCAGTCTGCAGTCTGAACGCTGCCCTCAGTCTGCAGTCTGAACGCTGCCCTCAGTCTGCAGTCTGAACACTGCCGTCTGTCGTTTGTACTGATGCAGCAGGGCCTTCTGTTCTTGTGTACTAAATGCTGTTGACATTTGTCTTCATCTGTCTTGGGACATAAACACGCCCCTTTTTCAGTGTTGAGTGTGCACAGCCGTCCTGCTCTAGGGGGACTGTACTGAGGCAAAATTGTATGTCAGGGCTGGAGATTTTACCTCAGTTTCCCTCGTTGTTCTAGTGTACACAATGTTTAATAAAGTAATTAGTAAATTGAAGTTTAAAATTCTTTTTTTTTTTTTTTTTTCCTGCCTGTCCGGTCTTCAGCGTGCCTAAACTCACACGTCAGGCCACTTCCTATCTTCCTGTTCACCAGGTGAATGACACAAGTTTCACCGAACTTGCGGAAGTGGTGAGTAATTGGCGTTAGAAATGTGTAATCCTTCATTTCACATGGTGAGTAATGAGAGATGTGTAATCCTTTAGTCACACTGCATGGTACGGCCCTTTCCCATCTTAAGATAGTGATAACTGTGCACTGCAATCAGGCCTCTCCATTCCACCTGCCAGGGCCTGCTGATTGGCCAATCTCTGGGCTCCCGGCACCCTCTGGGGCTCCACTCTTCTGTCCTTGTCCCCCAATGGACGAACAACCTTCTACATTCACAAAAGCCACCTTTTAAGTCCACACCTCAGTGTTTCTATAGGGGGAAAAACATGACTTTTCTCTCCATCTGTTTTGCAGAAATTGTGTTACGTACCTCAGTGTCAGGACTGATTCGATTGGGAATTTGTCTCATGATAAATATGCCATAAGTTGTTTCAGCATCCATCAAATGCTAAAATTGTAAAAGCAGCATAGAAGATTTACAGATCCCTATAGGAAATGATCAACCATTAGACTTCATGTAAAAAATAAAAATAAAATTAAAAAGTTTGGAATATTAACTATGCTATGGAATTAGGCAATTTCAGACTTGAGAATAATTCCAACTTTTAAACAAAAATAAGCATACAAAAAAATGGAAAAAAATAAGTGATTAATAGAGACATAAAGAATAAAGAAAAAGAAAAAGAGGAGACAGAAAAAAGAAACTAGGGTTGTACACACAGAAAATAAATTATAAAAACTTTAAGAGAACAACATATATCGGTCTTTTTTTGAGTTCATAATATCCATATAATGTTTCAGCTTTGTATTGAAAATATATGGTTTCTTGTTTGGAAATTTAAATTTATGAATATAAAACTTAGTCATAGTATTATAAAGTTCAATCTATTTTTTTTTCAAATCTGTATTGTATTTATGGACACCAAAAACAATATGTTCCTACGAAAGAGCAAAATAATAGTGAATATGGTCAACAATGAAACGACAATAATCTTTCAGTAGTATTATTGAATAGGGGAAGTTCCAAAATAAGTGTATTACTGTTTCTGGTGATGAGTCACAGAAAAAGCAATTAACATTCAGGTCAACTAACTGGGTAGAATTTATGAATTATCTTATGACTTTTCTTATCAACCAGCAAAAATTCTCCACAGTCTAATTATAACACACAACGTGTGGAAGAGAACATTTCTTTTTGGCTGGACCACAACAGCAGCGCCAGCCCTACAAACGCGAATGTCTGTGACTGAGTCACTGAGTGATGAAGTTACACCATTGGTCGGCTGAGTTATGAAGTTACACCATTGGTCGGCCGAAGAGATCCAGCCATATACTAGGTTTTGACCTGGTCTTTTTTAAATGAATGTTGTTTTGAGCAGGAAGGTTAGAGAAACATGTTTTTGGCTGGACCGCAACAGCGGGGCCAGCCCTACAAACGCGAGTGTCTATAACTGAGTGACTGAGTGAGTGATGAAGTTACGCTATTGGTCGGCCAGATCACGTGTTAGGTCCAGTCATGTACTAGGTTTTGACCTGGTCTTGTTTCTAAAGATGGAAGAGAAGGTACATTATGCACATAAAGTTTGCGTGTGTTTTTAAATAGCCTAGCAAAAGAAAGTATGCAAACCCGAAAAGTAAATTGGGCCACCTCATAAGTAAATTGCCATCTGTTGAAGAGTTGACTCACCAGTAAAATGTGCTTTTAAAACCTATAATATAAGAATAGTGTTTTTGCACAGACTTTTTCTGTTAATCCTCATGAAATATTTGTGCGGGGAAAATTATTTTTATATATTAATGACCAAGGTGATAATGCCTGTCTATGATATTCAAAAGAATGACTACAATGCGAAGTGTAAAATTACGAATTGGACGGCCAACAGAAACAACAATTCACCACTAGAGACCAGTGTTTCTCTTCCACTCCGTGTTGCTAAAATTGCGATTTGCACAATTTGCAATTTACTGAAAGACTTCAGTTTTCAACGGGATTAAAACATCTCGCGCAATAAAGTTAGGTGACTTTGGCTAAAATGTAAACGCGGATCTTTAGCATACACTACGGTAGCTACAGTCACATTATTATTGCACTTCCCTGGTGCTTCCCAAACCGTCAGCTGACTTGTTTGCTCTACGGAGAGGAAAACGGAGCGCCATGGCGGCGGAGATCCACTCGAGGCCACAGAGCTCTAGACCGGTCCTTTTAAACAAGATCGAAGGGCACCAGGATGCAGTCAATGCCGCGATTCTGATTCCTAAGGAGGACGGTGTTATCACAGTCAGTGAGGACAGGTTAGCCTCTCGGCTCTATCTCACTGACGCAGACGAGCCCTGGATATTTCTCGCTTACTCTGTAACGAGAGAAATTAATTCGCTAACGGCTTTCATTGCATTTCCAGCTCCATAACAGTTATTAAAATTAAAATAATATCCGTTCGAAATTTCGGCAGCGTTGGGTAGTCTAACGGGCTGGCTAGATGGCTAACGTTATCAACCTAACACTGGCAAAACAATAGCAAGTTCCGATGTGTGTAGTTGCGTCTGTAGTGTGCTAATCTGCTCTCACTAAGGTGTCGGGCTCTAGTCCAGGATTTCATACGGTAATTTACCGTACATACACACGGATACAACTAGCAGCTAGCTGCGACTAACGCAAAGAAACAGACTGCTTGTAAGTTAGTTTCTGACTGGTCTATGTGAACATTACAGTTAGTTTTACCAAGTATTGGCTCGCTAGTATTGGCTCTTGACAGCTAGATCTAAGTTTAGCAAGCTGTCTAGCTACTGTTTGGTAGCTTCTAGCTAATGTAAGGGTGACAGCTTGGGGTGTAGACTAAGTAGCTTGTCTATCTGGCTAGCTAGCGATGTTGTGCTAATGTGCGATATTGTTTTGGTCGATAGCTAGTTTGCTCAAAGCTGGGAGAATAGGTAGTATTTGATTGTATAGCTAGCTTTAGGTCAGAAAGCTACTTCTACATCAGATGACTAAAGTTATCATTCGCTGGACATTCGTCATGTTTTCGTTAGACTGTAGAGTTCATTAGTTAGCTATCATAACTAGAAACATTTTGACAACTACAGTTAATGTTCTGAGGATAACACGTTAGGTAACGCTCGCCGACAATAGATGTGTTGAAGTAAGTGCTTTGTTGGAATCAGTTTGTTTAAAAAAATGGAATTTGAGATGTTTTTGAGTTTTCTTTTAACTGTTTAATTAACTTTCGCTGCCTGTAGGTTGAAGGATGGTGTACCGCTTTAAGCTTTAATGTGTGTGAATCTAACATCTCCCGTGTAACGCAGAACAATCCGAGTATGGCTGAAGCGAGACAGCGGGCAGTATTGGCCCAGCATCTATCACACCGTGTCCTGTAAGTATGGCCTGGATCTGGGTTTCCACACTGGTCTTTCCTCTTCTTTGCTCTGTGCATCTTGTCCTCTGTGATGGGCCGTAGTATTGGTAGGGTTCATGTGGCGGTTTAACCTGCTTTACTTGGGATGGGTCTCATTTTCAGACTCATTCCGCAGTGTTTGTCCACGTTAGATTTTACGTTTTTATAACGGCATGTGTGCGTGATACTTTAACGCTGACTTGATGTGTATCACCGCTTCGGTATGAATGTGTTTATTTCATAGTTTGTTGTGTATTTTTAAGCGCCGTGCTCCTGCCTGTCCTATCACCATGAGAGTAAGCGCGTCTTCGTGGGCCAGGACAATGGTGCTGTTGTGGTGAGTTATGGGGGGGGGGGTAACTTTGGTCTGGAGTAACATGGCTTGTGTTCCCCGCATGCACTTGATTTACAGTGTGTAGAGCCCGGCGTTCAGGGCTTGGGTGTGTTCTGCCGTGTTCAGATGTGTTATACCAGGCCTGCTCCAGCAGCTGAAGCTTTACAAAGGCTGAATGTAGTGTTTGAAAATAATGATGTAATTTGGGCTTCTGAGCAGCTTATAAAGTGTCTGCTCCAATGTAAGCCAGCCTGGGCATGGCAGAGTTTGTGTGTGGCCTGTAGGGTGTGAAATACCCACAGGCTCTCCTGTAGTACTGTGTGGCCTGTAGGGTGTAAAATAGTCGGTGGCTCTCCAGTAGTACTGTGTGTGGCCTGTAGGGTGTAAAATAGTCAGTGGGTCTCCTGCAGTACTGTGTGGCCTGTAGGGTGTAAAATAGTCACTGGCTCTCCTGTAGTACTGTGTGTGGCCTGTAGGATGTAAAATAGTCAGTGGCTCTCCTGTAGTACTGTGTTTGGCTTGTAGGGTATAAAATAGTCACTGGCTCTCCTGTAGTACTGTGTGTGGCCTGTAGGGTGTAAAATAGTCAGTTGATCTCCTGTAGTACTGTGTGTGGCCTGTAGGGTGTAAAATAGTTACTGGCTCTCCTGTAGTACTGTGTGTGGCCTGTAGGGTGTAAAATAGTCAGTGGCGCTCCTGTAGTACTGTGTGTGGCCTGTAGGGTGTAAAATAGTCAGTGGCTCTCCTGTAGAACTGTGTGCGGCTTGTAGGGTGTAAAATAGTCAGTGGCTCTCCTGTAGTATTGTGTGTGGCTTGTAGGGTGTAAAATAGTCAGTGGTTCTCCTGTAGTACTGTGTGTGGCCTGTAGGGTCTCTCTGGGGTAATGCTGGCTGTTGGCTTTTTGCGTTGTCTGTAAATCAGCTGGTCAGATCTGTACAAATGTTTTAATATCATCCGTCCTCCTGTTCTCCTGGGGCCTAAACTTTTGGGTCAGTTGTGGCCGCCCCATTGGCCTGCGTTCTGTTCTGCACTGCCCCGTAGAGCACGGGTACAGCGTGCGGTGAAACAGGCAGTGTGAGGGGCAGCCCATTGCTGTGCTGTTTACGGCTGCAGACTGGCTGGATCGGTCTCTTAATGAAAAACACCTGGGGCCTCGATTTGAATAGGGAAATGTGCCATCTCTCACAGCATTGTGCTTTTTCTCTCTTTACAGGAATTCCACATTTCTGAAGATTTCAACAAAATGAACCATGTGAAAACATATCCAGGTGAGAAGGGGGAACTGAATCTGAAAGTAAGACTCAAAGTGAATGTATAAGTCTTGAGACTAATGGGAGAGCGTGTGCGTGTGTGCGTGCGTGTGTGCGTGCGTGCGTGTGCGTGCGTGCGCGTGCGCGTGCGTGCGTGTGTGCGTGCGTGTGCGTGCGCGTGCGTGCGTGCGCGTGTGCGTGTGTGTGCGTGCGTGTGCGTGTGCGTGCGTGTCTGTGCATTTGTGTTTTCAGCCCATCAGAACCGCGTGTCGGACATCATCTTCTGCCCTGAGAGCGAGTGGGTGGTGAGCACAGGCCATGATAAGTGTGTGAGCTGGATGTGCACACACAGTGGGGCCATGCTGGGACGCCATTACTTCACCTCCTGGGCCTCCTGCCTGCAGTATCCTTCAGCTCTGCCTCACACACCTAACTGCCCTCTTGTAACACCTCACACATCCTAACACACTTAACATACCTCACACCCTAACACACATAACATACCTCACACCCAAACACACCCTAACACACTTCACACACTTAGTATACCTCACACACCCAATGCACCTTACACACCGAACATACACAGCATACCTCACACACCTAACACACCCTAACATACCTAACGCACATAACATACCTCACACCCTAACACACTTTACATACCTCACACCCTAACATACTTTGCACGCTTAGTATACCTCACACACCCAATGCACCTTACACACCGAACATACACAGCATACCTCACACACCTAACACACACAACATACACAGCATACCTAACACACCCTAACACACATAACATACCTCACACCCTCACACACCCTAACACACTTAACATATCTCACACCCTAACACACTTTGTACGCTTAGTATACCTCACACACCCAATGCACCTTACACTCCTAACATACGCAGCATACCTAGCACACCCTAACACACCCTGACACAACTAACCCGCCTCACACACCTCAGACGTAATGCACTTAAACATACCTCACACACCTAATGCACCTCACACACCTCATACACCTAACACACTTTGCATACCTCACACACCTAACACACTTTGAACACTTAGCATACCTCACACACCTCTTTGTTCCTGTGTTAGGTTTGTGTTCCTGTGTTCGCTGGGTGTTCCTGTGTTTGCTCTGTGTTCCTGTGTTCGCTCGGTGTTCCTGTGTTTGCTCTGTGTTCCTGTGTTCGCTCTGTGTTCCTGTGTTCACTCGGTGTTCTTGTGTTAGCTCTGTGTTCGCTCTGTGTTCCTGTGTTCGCTTGGTGTTCCTGTGTTTGCTCTGTGTTCCTGTGTTCGCTTGGTGTTCCTGTGTTCGCTCTGTGTTTCGGTGTTAGCTCTGTGTTCCTGTGTTCGCTTGTTGTTCCTATGTTTGCTCGGTGTTCTTGTGTTAGCTCTGTGTTCGCTCTGTGTTCCTGTGTTCGCTTGTTATTCCTGTGTTCGCTCTGTGTTTCGGTGTTAGCTCTGTGTTCGCTCGGTGTTCTGTGTTCGCTCAGTGTTCCTGTGTTCGCTCGGTGTTCCTGTGTTCGCTCTGTGTTCCTGTGTTCGCTTGGTGTTCCTGTGTTCGCTCTGTGTTTCGGTGTTAGCTCTGTGTTCGCTCGGTGTTCTGTGTTCGCTCAGTGTTCCTGTGTTCGCTCGGTGTTCTGTGTTCGCTCAGTGTTCCTGTGTTCGCTCTGTGTTTCGGTGTTAGCTCTGTGTTCGCTCGGTGTTCTGTGTTCGCTCAGTGTTCCTGTGTTCGCTCGGTGTTTCGGTGTTAGCTCTGTGTTTCGGTGTTAGGTCTGTGGTCCTGTGCTCGCTCTGTGTTTTGGTGTTAACACTGTACTTGTGTTAGTGCTGTGTTAGTACAGGTGATGCTGTGCTCCTTAACCCTGTGCTCAGGTATGATAAAGACACACAGCATGCGTTTGTGGGGGATTATGCCGGTCAGATCACCCTGCTGAAACTGGAGAGACAAACCTACTCTACCATCACTACTCTGAAAGGCCACGAGGGTGAGACATACATACCTACACACTCATATTTACATACTTACACACTCAAACCTACTCTACCATCATGACTCTGAAAGGCCACGAAGGTGAGACATACATACTTACACACTCATATTTACATACTTACACATTTACACACTCAAACCTACTCTACCATCACTACTCTGAAAGGCCACGAGGGTGAGACATACATACTTACACACTCATATTTACATACTTACACACTTACACACTCAAACCTACTCTACCATCACTACTCTGAAAGGCCACGAAGGTGAGACATACATACTTACACACTTACGCACTCAAACCTACTCTACCGTCACCACTCTGAAAGGCCACGAGGGTGAGACATACATACTTACACACTCATATTTACATACTTACACACTCAAACCTACTCTACCATCACTACTCTGAAAGGCCACGAAGGTGAGACATACATACTTACACACTTACGCACTCAAACCTACTCTACCGTCACCACTCTGAAAGGCCACGAAGGTGAGACATGCATACTTACACACTCATATTTACATACTTACACACTTACACACTCAAACCTACTCTACCATCACTACTCTGAAAGGCCATGAAGGTGAGACATACATACTTACACTCTTACACACTCAAACCTACTCTACCATCACGACTCTGAAAGGCCACGAAGGTGAGACATAAATACTTACACACTTACACACTCAAACCTACTCTACCATCACTACTCTGAAAGGCCATGAAGGTGAGACATACATACTTACACTCTTACACACTCAAACCTACTCTACCGTCACCACTTTGAAAGGCCTTGAGGGTGAGAGACATAGTCTCTGCTTATTGGTCTCTGATGAACCCAAACCGCACCTCCTCACCATGGCAGTCTGAGACAGAGCAGGCTTCTGCTGGGCTGGAGATCGCTCATCACCACGGAGACCGCATGCATTCCTGGTTCTTGGAATGGAGTTTCACTGTGTGGGCAGAGTTGCCCATCTTGGTGTGGTCTACTGTCTTTGACAGGGAGCTGTGAAGGGATGGGTGCGTGGAGTTTAGTTAAGTGTTTCCATGGTAATATAGGGCTGGTATTCTGACGGTGAGGATACTGCACTCCTCTACAGACCATGATTGGTCAGTGAGATATTATTTTTAAAGAATGCGACATATGAAATCATTATATTTGAGGCGGCGGTGTAGCCAGTAGTAGATTGGCTGCCCTGTGGTATCAGCAGTGTAACAGTGCAGTCTCTGTGATTGAGCTTGTTCACTGCTGTGGTTTCTGCACAGTTCTCCATCGTGATTTTCACAGATTCTCGGCCTCGCTGCAGTGAGGTCATCACCCGTAATGGGTCACATGACACACCGCGGTCACCATGGCTACCTCTTCCTTCCTCTTTCGTACAGGCTGTAAATGATATACTTCCAATGAAGGTTGCAAAGCATTGTGGGTAGAGAGAAGTGCTGCTTTTTTGTTTTTTGTATTACTGAATGAACTCTGTACACAGTCGCTCTGCATATACTATTGTTTATATAATATAGTTTTTAGTCATTTTTTTATTCATTTTATTTAGTCATTTTATTTTTTTGAGAATCCAAACATACAGTGCCCTCCGTAGCATTTGGGACAGAGACATCCTTTTTCTTGACGTAGCTCTGTACTCCACAATATTAGATTCGAAATCAAACAGTTCATATGTGCTTAAAATGCAGTTTCTCCTCTTTTGAAGGGTATTTTTAAAAAATACATTTTGGTTTCAAGATGTAGAAATGACACCACTGTTTGTACATAGCCCCCCAATTCAGGGCACTGTGATGTTTGGCACAAATAGCTTCACGGGTGTTTCTGATTAGTTAGGTGTGTTCAGTTGCTTCCTTAGTGCAGGTATAAGAGAGCTTTCAGTATCTAGTCATGATTCCAGGCTTTTGATTGCCTTTGGAATCGGGAGCAAAATCAAGAAGGCAATTTGTCTTTGTCCTAAACATTATGAAGGCAATTTCGCAGTTGCAGAAGAAGGTTTACTTGCTGGTGCTTCATGTGTCCTGTGTGCATTTGGTGTGCTGAGCGTGTTTGTGTGTTGTGTGTGCACCGTATGATGGTACTGTGTAAATTCAGATTAAGCAGTCTGAGAACGACTGTGCTGTCTGCTCCCCTGCCCCCCCTGAGTGCCGCTCAAATTTCTGTGCCCCCCCCCCCCCCAGGTAGCATCGGGGCCCTGTGCTGGGACCCTGTGCAGCGGCTGCTGTTCTCGGGGGCGTCAGACCACAGTGTGATCATGTGGGACATTGGGGGGCGGAAGGGCCGCACCCTCCTGCTCCAGGGACACCAGTAAGCATGGGCGGGGCTATTCATTAATGTGGGTGGAGCTACATATGATCACGGGCGGGGCTATTCATTAATGTGGGTGGAGCTACATATGAGTATGGGTGGGGTTATGTATAAGTGTAGATACGGCTGGGTGCATGCATGGGCAGGATATGTGTGTGTAAGTGTGTATAAGCTAGGGGTGTGACTTGTGTGTGAGTGCGTGTAAGCATGTGTGTAATTGTGTAAGTGTGTAGCGTATGCATGTCTCTGTAAGAATATGGATGTGTGTGGAAGCATGTGTGAGTGTTTATAAGCATGTCTGTGCATCTGTAAGCACATGTAAGCGTGTTTAAGCCTGTGTAAGTGTTTATAAGTGTGTTTAATACTAAGTGTGTGTAAGCATTTTTAAGCCTGTCTAAGTATGTGTAAGCATGTTTAAGCCTGTCTAAGCGTGTGTAAGTATGTTTAAGCCTGTCTAAGCGTGTGTAAGCATGTTTAAGCCTGTCTAAGCGTGTGTAAGCATGTTTAAGCCTGTCTAAGCGTGTGTAAGCATGTTTAAGCCTGTCGTAAGCGTGTGTAAGCATGTTTAAGCCTGTCTAAGCGTGTGTAAGCATGTTTAAGCCTGTATCAGTGTGTGTAAGCATGTTTAAGCCTGTATCAGTGTGTGTAAGCATGTTTAAGCCTGTATCAGTGTGTGTAAGCATGTTTAATACTAAGTGTGTGTAAGCTTGTTTAAGCCTGTCTGAGCGTGTGTAAGCGTGTTTAAGCCTGTCTAAGCATGTGTAAGCGTGTTTAAGCCTGTCTAAGTGTGTGTAAGCCTGTCTAAGTGTATGTAAGCATGTTTAAGCCTGTCTAAGCGTGTGTAAGCGTGTTTAAGCCTGTCTAAGCGTGTGTAAGCATGTTTAAGCCTGTCTAAGCGTGTGTAAGCGTGTTTAAGCCTGTCTAAGCGTGTGTAAGCATGTTTAAGCCTGTCTAAGCGTGTGTAAGCATGTTTAAGCCTGTCTAAGCGTGTGTAAGCGTGTTTAAGCCTGTCTAAGTGTATGTAAGCATGTTTAAGCCTGTCTAAGCGTGTGTAAGCATGTTTAAGCCTGTCTAAGCGTGTGTAAGCGTGTTTAAGCCTGTCTAAGCGTGTGTAAGCGTGTTTAAGCCTGTCTAAGTGTATGTAAGCCTGTCTAAGCGTGTGTAAGCGTGTTTAAGCCTGTCTAAGCGTGTGTAAGCATGTTTAAGCCTGTCTAAGCGTGTGTAAGCGTGTTTAAGCCTGTCTAAGCGTGTGTAAGCATGTTTAAGCCTGTCTAAGCGTGTGTAAGCGTGTTTAAGCCTGTCTAAGTGTATGTAAGCATGTTTAAGCCTGTCTAAGCGTGTGTAAGCGTGTTTAAGCCTGTCTAAGCGTGTTTAAGCCTGTCTAAGCGTGTGTAAGCGTGTTTAAGCCTGTCTAAGCGTGTGTAAGTATGTTTAAGCCTGTCTAAGCGTGTGTAAGCATGTTTAAGCCTGTCTAAGCGTGTGTAAGCATGTTTAAGCCTGTCTAAGCGTGTGTAAGCGTGTTTAAGCCTGTCTAAGCGTGTGTAAGCGTGTTTAAGCCTGTCTAAGCGTGTGTAAGCATGTTTAAGCCTGTCTAAGCGTGTGTAAGCGTGTTTAAGCCTGTCTAAGCGTGTGTAAGCGTGTTTAAGCCTGTCTAAGCGTGTGTAAGTGTATGTAAGCCTGTCTGTTCCTATCTTCAGTGAGCGTGTCCAGGCTGTGCGGTATCTGCAGTTGACGAGGCAGCTGGTCTCCTGCTCTTCGGACGGAGGGATCACTGTGTGGAACATGGACACGCCCAGAGAAGAAGTATGCACAACATAAACATGCTACATACAAACATGTCATACAAACATACTACATACAAACGGATCATACAGACATACTACATACAAACAAATCATACAAATATACTGCATACAAATATCATACAGACATGCTACAAACTCATCATACAGACATACTACATAAAGACACATCATACAATCATCATACAGACATGCTACATACAAACGCATCATACAGACATACTACATAGACACATCATACAAACATCATACAGACATGCTACATACAAACGCATCATACAGACATGCTACAATCTCGTCATACAAAAATCATACAGACATGCTGCATACAAACACATCATACAGACATGCTACAAACACGTCATACAAACATACTACATACAAACACATACAGACATGTTCTCACTGCTGCCGATCCCAGCAGGGAGCTGCTCTCATTACTGCTAATCCGTGCAGGGAGCTGCTCTCATTGCTGCTGATCCCTGCAGGGAGCTGCTCTCACTGCTGCTGATCCCTGCAGGGAGCTGCTCTCACTGCTGCTGATCCCAGCAGGGAGCTGCTCTCATTGCTGCTGATCA
>CM077295.1:52626577-52656577 GCA_039654925.1 Anguilla pacifica
TGATGGGCTGTTTCTGTAGACAGGCGTTTTGTTCTGGGAGTAGGCGTGGTGACAGCAGGCCAGCCTTGCAAAGCCTTAAGCGGCAAAGCACAGAGCCTTTTCAGGGGGTGGACTGTCATCTGGGCCTACATGCAGACCATCCGTTTACCTGCTGAGGCAGTATTCCTTCTTTCATTCCCCCTTCCCAGACTCCCGGAGCCACTGGGCTCGACCCAACCTTTCTGCACTAAATCACTCTTCAGGTTTTGGACATCTGTTTGAAAACTGGTTTTGAAAAATGTTTATTTCTTTTTTCTTTTTTTTGGACACACTTTTCTAAGACTTGAAGTAGCTGCAGTTCTCTTGCGTTGCCTCCAGATGTATAAATGCTGTGCAGTAAAATGGGCTCATTCTGTGGCTGGAAAGACACGGCTTGCCTCGAAGTACGCTGAACCCTCGTAACATGTTTACTTCCTGTGTATTTATACATGTAGCCTATGTTTATGGTCGCAAGCTGATTCTGCCAGTAGTGTGGTAATGTGTTCATTAGATGAAGTAATGGCGTCGGCGAAGTGGAGGGTGGGTCCGACTAACGGTACACACGGGAAGGTTGATCTGGAGGGCTGTGGCTGGGAATGTTACGGAGTATGTAACTGGGAATGTTTCTGGGAATTCGACTGTCGGGAGACCCATTGCTACTGTGCAGTCAGGATTCAAATCCTCATTTCCTTGTTTCCACAAAAAGTTAGCCTTTGGTACTCTGTAAAAATAATGAAGGAATTTCATCACTTTCTCAAGCTGGTCTGCAGGCACATTTTAATTGAAAAGCTAACTGTCCTTTCTCATTTGGTGTGGGCTTGGTGAAAGTTGTCTGTAGTACTGGGGTTCACCAGTAGCAGTGCTGTTGAGTCGTGGAGCACTGGCTGTGCTGGATCAGTTATTTTACACTGAGAGTGTGTGCCGTAGCTCCGCCCTGTCGAGCTGCTGATCCACAGCCCCCCATCACCATGGCGATTAGTAAAGATGTAATCTTAGCTCTGTTGAATCTGAAATCGTCCTGAGACAAACAGACATTAGTTACCCATTCCACAGTAGCGCAGGAGTAGCTGTTGCAGTGTGTTTTTGGGAAAAGACCATCTCCTGTTCCACACATGGCAGCAGTCGGCTGGAGGCCAGCTGGCCCAGGCCTAAGAGCCCTTCAGCTGTAGCAAGCGTTTGCATTTCCAGAAAAGTGAGATTTCCACAGACACGCCCTAACACCTGCTTTGTTTTTATGCCATTGTGTAATTTTGCGCAGGATCCTGCAACCACACTGTTGTACTTGTGGAACAGGGTATTTTTTAAAGATAACTCCTGTTGATAATGCTTCTGCCTGATGGTGTTTCAGGCTATGGGCATCATGAATATTGAAGTTTAAAGAAGCTTAATAAAACTATACACTCTAACCTATAGCGTGTTTGCCATGTGCATTTTTTAAACAGAACTCCTTGCCTTGCAGGAAAATCAAACAGTTTTTAATCTTCAGTTCCTGCTCCTTACGCAAAACCTCTTGAACACCTACAGTTAGGTAGGGACCTTGTCAGTAGTTGACCTTTGTCCCTTGACCCCTAAGCCCAGCCAAACATTGACAGGACTGCAGTAATGTGCCACTCTGGACACCAGAGATGGACATGCAGTCCCTCAGAGAAACAACCCTTCTGCTGTCCCCTGGATATCAACCCTAATCCTGTCCCCTTACTTACCAACGACAGATCACCTGTTAAACACCTGTTAAACCCCAACACTGTCCCCTGGGTTACCATCGACAGATCACCTGTTAAACCCCAACACTGTCCCCTGGGTTACCATCGACAGGTCCCCTGTTCTACCTTAATCCTGTCCGCTATTGCCCTGGGAAGGGGTTCCCAAAGATGGATCACATGCTCATCCTGTCCAAACCAGCTCACTGCATTATAACTAAAAGTATTTTATTCTGAGTTTAACACACAGCCTCAAAAACAGTGGTACACTGGAGATTTCAGAGCCAAATGTTTTTATTCTCATTACTAAGACTTTTGAGGGGGCAGTACATTACAGAGTTATTTAGAGCAGATAGAGTACATATGAAGAGAGAGAAGAGTACATGTGATTATTCTCATATTCTACAGTCAGCACATAAGAATTTGGCCATTCGGTTGAAGGTACATAAAATATGTGATTTTCCATGTGGTTCAAAACATGTTCCAATCATTTAAGTCCAAACATCTGCCATAAAATGCAAACCAAACTATTTGAAAGACAGAGCCAGGGAGTTTAAACCAGACACGAGAGGAGTGATCCAGCCAGATACAATGGAGACAAGTCAACAAAACCCAACAAAGAGTGGACAGACAAGTCAACAGAACCCTCCATAGAGGGAGAGACAAGTCAACAGAACCCTCCATAGAGGGAGAGACAAGTCAACAGAACCCAACACAGAGGGAGAGACAAGTTAACAGAACCCAACATAGAAGGACAGACAAGTCAACAGAACCCTCCATAGAGGGAGAGACAAGTTAACAGAACCGCACATGGAAAGAGAGATCCACAGTACCAGATTCAGACATACATAGGGAGGGAGGAAGCGAGTCCTGCATTTTTAAGTTTCCATTTTTTGGCATCCTAGTCATACACTCAGGGATCCACAGTCCCTGTGATCTGAAGATGAGACATACTGACCCAGAGAAACAAACTGCTTCGGTACTCACATAACCAGTAGAATTTCAAAACTGCTCAGACGATGGTGGTTAAATACTGAAATTACACATCATTCAAATTATCACACATCAGTCAGGCACACATCCAGTGATGCTGTCAGTAAAAACAACATCAGGTCAGCCAAAGGTTAGGACACAACAGAAGCCAAAATGCTCGAGTGTTTAAATGTTAATGAAGTCTGTGTTTTCAGAGCGAAATGCAGAGAGGAGAGAGTCCTTCTGGGCTGGGTTCCACAGGTAAGACCTCATGCAATGTTCTGTCCAGGTAGTGTTGCTAAACACTGTCCTGCCTTTGGCTCCATAAACTTAACCCTTCAGTGCCCTCCTGAAACAGCCCTTTCCATCACAGGCTATAGCTAGCTAGCTGGGACCTGCAGATTTGGCATTTTCTCCCACGGTGCCCCAGAAGTAGGCCTGCCCACTTCTGGAGCCCCTCCCACCTCCAAGTGCCCGGTCCTGCCAGCCCCTGCATTTTAGAGAGGAGATGAGGAAACCCTGTGGGACCCTCCTGTGTCACACAGTCCTAAGCTGTTATCATTACCCATGCACACAACAGCGCCCCCCCCCCCCCCCCCCCCCCGGTGATGAGTCACTCCTGCTGCTGTACAGCAGTGCAGCATGCAGCACGTGTGCCCTTTAAGCTGCAGGAACACACCTCTCTCCTCCACCTGTTAAAACTACCAAACATGGACCTGCTTAGAAGGGAGTTAAAGCTTCACAGCAGTTAAAGCGTTATTTTGGTCAATCGGGCGTTGTAGCGGTAAGTGGTGAGACAGGCGTGGCCTGAATGGTGGAGCCGCCAGACCATGACCACTCATGGTGGAGCCACTTGGGCTCAGTGCGGCTGGAAGGTTTTGCCTATCTCCTCCAGCAGCACCATGAACTTCTGCTCCCGGTCCTGGGGGCTGTGAGTCCAGGCCAATGGCAGGTGAGCAGAGACCATCCTGCGATCTGAAACACACGTGTTCACGCACGCACACACACGCATATACGCACACGTGCACACACACACGCACACACACATACTTGTCATCGCAGTAGTCCCTTTAGTAACTAAACATTCAGATTTCCTCAAATTCTTTGACATGTCACACTGCCCAGCTGTGGTATAGTTACTAATATGGTACACTATATGACCAAAAGTATCTGTACACCCCTTGGTCAGGGGGTGTTTTTCATGGTTTGATTTAGTTCCAGTGAAGGAAAATCTTAATGCTACAGCACATCGGCGATTTTAGACTCTTTGTAGGGGTGCTCAAGCACACCTAAATTTCATCTCAGCACCCCTAAAAAAATAAAATAATAATAATTATTATTATTATTTTCTGAAATCATTTTTAGCCCTCTCTAATGTTAGATTTTGCAAACTTGTCTGAGGGCTGGTAAATTGAAAATCAGCACCGTTCTACACTTCCTATCCACCCCACCCCTAGTTTCAAACTGAGCTCACGAGATGTAGCTAGGTAGTGAATTTGGGATTTCATGGCGCAGAAAAACACAAATAAATTGAAACGTTAGCAAATAAAATTGCTGAATGTTCTGACCGAGAACGTTGGGCCAAATCAATATTACTGTGCAGCTGATTCGATGTGTTTGGCGATGTATCAACGTAATTTTAGCGAGCTCACAAGCTAGCTAGTGATCTAACGGCTAACGTTAGATCATCTCTGACCTAGCTTGCTTGTAAATTTGCTAATTTCTGATTTTAAACATGGCAGTGTGTGAATGTCATTCATTTCTGTGTGGGTACTGTTGAAGTTAGTTAACGTTGTTTGTGTGGGTCATAGAGTTAGAGCAAAGTCGATTTAAGACTTAGAAAGTCTCTGGTTATAGTTCCATGGTGTGAATAGTGTCAAAGAACGTTAGCTGACGTTGTTCGCTAGCTAGCTAGCCACCTACCTCAGAGATTAGCTCTCTGAGCTAGTCTGCTTGCATTGCACATTTGCTAGCTAACAAGCTAACTCATGCACTTTATTATTTTAGCCTAAAGTAGTCTTTTATTTACTTTGGAAAGTTATGGTCATTATGATTGAGTCTTTGCCTCAGGTTTCATTAACTGACTGTGGGCCCTGTCTAAAACAGGTGTATTATATTGAACTCTGCGATTGTTTATTCTGAACCATTACTGCAATAGACCACCCAACTAATTGAATTGAGGTTTGCCAAAGTGAAAGGGGCTGAATACTTCTGCAGACATCATTTTTATTCCATTTTTCATTTTCTAAAAAATATTTTGTGGTGTATAAAACTCATGTTACTTACGAGTAATTCATTGAAAGAATTGTAAATTAAAATATCATATATAGAAAAATATTAATGTATTAATTGTTATCCAATGAAAGGAGTGATTTAGCAGAGGGGTTAAACACTTTTGCGAGGCACTGTTTGCATGTCACATTCTCATTAGGGGCTGAGCCCCCCTAAAGGTCTGAGCCTAGAATCGTCCTTGCTACAGCATACAATCACATTCTAGACGATTGTGTGCTTCCCCAACAGTATGGGAAGGCCCTTTTCCGTTTCAGCATGAGAAAAAATGGTTTCATAAAGAACGGTTTGGAAGAACTTGACTGGCCTGCACAGAGCCCTGACTTCAACCCCATCCAACATCTTTGGGATCAATTGGAAAGTCAACCTATCACCCAATCAGGGCCGTCCTCACTAATGCTCTTCTGGCTGAATGGAAGCAAATCACTTTCGTTGCTTGTTTTCTTTTTATTATTGTAATGCCCATGCAGTTCAGTGTACCTCTGCCATGTGGGTAATAATAAACGTGAACTTGAACTTGAACAATGCTCTGACAGGCTTCCCAGAAAAGTGGAGGTTGTTATAGCGGCAAAGAGTGGACTGACTCCATATTAGTGCTCATAATTCTGGAAGAGATGTTGGATGTCAGGTGTCCACATACTTTTGGCCATGCAGTATATGTATATTTCACTTTGCTGCAGTTCTAGATCTCCATGGTTTCCAGGGTCCTCACAGTGAACAAGGACCAAGTCCTGAGATGCCCTTTCTGGCTGAATGGAGGCAGCACAGATGTTTTTTGACTTGTTCCAGTCACACAAAGACGAGAGTGTTTTTCTGCACCCAGCGCCCAGCCTCAGCACTGCGGGATTGTAATGCAGTCTGTGTTTTAGGATCTGGTGCTGCGGGGGTTTGGGAGAGGAGCATGAGGTCACCCTGGGGGCGGGGCCTGGTCCTCTCTGGCCGTGTCTGTTACCGAGCACATCACCCAGCAGCTGCACTGGAGCGCAGCCAGCCCCTCCTCCTCCTCCTGCTCCGTCAGAAGCGCACAGACCCACATTCAGCTGCCTGCGGGCCCAGTGCCTCCTCATGCTCGCAGACAGGGGCCGTCTGTTCCACGCTCCACGGGCGAAGTGCGCCACAGAGGCCCTGATGGGAGTCTGACTGCACTTTCAGTGGAACCCAGAAGCTGTGTTGCACAACCAATAACACATAGCTAAATCAAACCAATGAGTGACTGGCACGGTGACCTTCGACCTTTAACTCCATTCATTCTGTCTGCAGTCTAGATGCTTAGGTGCACTGATAGGTTGACCCTTTCAGGATCCGTTTGGGTAGGAGACACAGCCCTGGTCTCACACTTTAGAATCCCTCTGCATCACCTGGGGCCAAATTCAATCGCTTGCCGTGCTTGTCTCCTCCGTCCCCGCCTGACCCGGAAATCTACCAAGGCCCGCCTTCCTTAAGGACATTCCAACCCATTAAAGGCTCCTTAAAGGAGCGAGGAGCTAGGAGGCTCTCGAGGAATACTTGAGCAAGGAAACACAAGTGCATCTGTTTGCGGAAGTATTTTTTTTAGGAAACAAGACGTATAAATAATCGATCCATGGATACACCTCTCCCCATCTGCCATGTCTGTAATCGATGTGGCTTCAAACTGACATTTGACTGAACAAGGAAGTTCTATTTGCATACTACACGTTTCCTCTATCCTTGCATGCTTGCATTGCATCCTCCATTGGGTGGAGCTAAGAAAGTGAGGAATGAACATAAGGAAAGAGTGCAAGGAGGTAAAATAAGCTCCTGGAACGAGTCCCTACATTGATGCACCTTCTGTGCGACACCATATCCACCCCCTCAAAACTTTATTATCTGACACAATGGTACAGTCCAAATGCAAGGTAAACCTCCTGCGTCACCTGACAGAAAACCTTTTTTGTGCTTTCCCCTAAAACCTAATGCTCCTCCACACAATAATAATAATGGACCACTTTACACTATGTCAGTCAGGACCTTCATCTGAGTCGAGACCTGTGTTTGAGTCGGGACCTGTGTTTGAGTCGAGACCTGTGTTTGAGTCGAGACCTGTGTTTGAGTCGAGACCTGTGTTTGAGTCGGGACCTTGGTTTGAGTCGGGACCTTGGTTTGAGTCGAGACCTGTGTTTGAGTCGGGACCTTGGTTTGAGTCGGGACCTTGGTTTGAGTCGGGACCTTGGTTTGATTCAGGAACTGGGTTTGTGTTGGGACATGGGAGTGAATCGGGGTCTGAGTTTGTGTCGGTACCCGGGTGTGAGTCGGTGCCGGGGTGTGAGTTGGGGCCCGGGTGTGAGTTGGTACCCGGGTGTGAGTTGGGGCCCGGGTGTGAGTCAGGTCCTGGGTATGAGTTGGTACCGGGTGTGAGTTGGGTCCTGGGTGTGAGTCAGTGCCCGGGTGTGAGTTGGTACCCGGGTGTGAGTCGGGTCCTGGGTGTGAGTTGGTACCCGGGTGTGAGTTGGGGCCCGGGTGTGAGTTGGGTCCTGGGTGTGAGTCGGTGCCGGGGTGTGAGTCGGGTCCTGGGTGTGAGTCGGTGTCCGGGTGTGAGTCAGTGCCCGGGTGTGAGTTGGTACCCGGGTGTGAGTTGGGGCCCGGGTGTGAGTTGGGTCCTGGGTGTGAGTTGGGTCCTGGGTGTGAGTCAGTGCCCGGGTGTGAGTTGGTACCCGGGTGTGAGTTGGGGCCCGGGTGTGAGTCGGGTCCTGGGTGTGAGTTGGTACCCGGGTGTGAGTTGGGGCCCGGGTGTGAGTCGGTGTCCGGGTGTGAGTCGGGTCCTGGGTATGAGTTGGTACCGGGTGTGAGTTGGGTCCTGGGTGTGAGTCAGTGCCCGGGTGTGAGTTGGTACCCGGGTGTGAGTCGGGTCCTGGGTGTGAGTTGGTACCCGGGTGTGAGTTGGGGCCCGGGTGTGAGTTGGGGCCCGGGTGTGAGTCAGGTCCTGGGTATGAGTTGGTACCGGGTGTGAGTTGGGTCCTGGGTGTGAGTCAGTGCCCGGGTGTGAGTTGGTACCCGGGTGTGAGTCGGGTCCTGGGTGTGAGTTGGTACCCGGGTGTGAGTTGGGGCCCGGGTGTGAGTTGGGGCCCGGGTGTGAGTCAGGTCCTGGGTGTGAGTCGGGTCCTGGGTGTGAGTTGGTACCGGGTGTGAGTTGGGTCCTGGGTGTGAGTCGGTGTCCGGGTGTGAGTCGGTGCCCGGGTGTGAGTCGGGTCCTGGGTGTGAGTTGGTACCGGGTGTGAGTCGGTGCCCGGGTGTGAGTCGGGTCCTGGGTGTGAGTCGGGTCCTGGGTGTGAGTTGGGGCCCGGGTGTGAGTCGGGTCCTGGGTGTGAGTTGGTACCCGGGTGTGAGTTGGGTCCTGGGTGTGAGTTGGGTCCTGGGTGTGAGTCGGGTCCTGGGTGTGAGTTGGGTCCTGGGTGTGAGTCGGTGCCCGGGTGTGAGTCGGGTCCTGGGTGTGAGTTGGGGCCCGGGTGTGAGTCGGGTCTTGGGTGTGAGTTGGGGCCCGGGTGTGACAGGGCGTGACAGGGCTATCTGTGTGCACTGCCTTAGCCAGGCAGCTGTGCCATACCTTGGAAGAAGCGTCCGCTGGGTTTGGCGGCGGCAGCTTCAGACACGGCCAGCCACACCACGGTGTCCGCACCCTGCTCAGGACTGCGCAGCTTGTGCTGCATCGACCGGTAGAAGTCCGGCCTCGCTGCTGCCACGGCTGGGGGGTGAGACAAACAAAGGATTGGGCCATTCAGCCAATCAACTTACTGCATCAAGCGTGAGTCCCTCCAACTTTCATCTCACCTTATCCTTTCATACATTTGGGACTAAAATTATCAGATGTTTTAACGTCAAAATGTTCAAATCCCAAATACTGCCCCCCCCCTCCCTCACCCCTCCGCCAGCGCAGACGGTACCTGGGGTGTCGGCCCAGCCAGGGTGCATGACGGAGAAGTGGATGGAGTTGTGTGTTTTGGCCCACTGCTCTGTCATCACCACCTGCTGCCTCTGCAAACACAGAAGAGTGAGTCAGCGATCAGGCTCCAGGAGCCGTGAGAACTATAAAAAATTTAAAAAACGAAAAAATAAACCTCCTGAATGTAGGAACAGCCCCCCCCCCGCCAGAGTGGCACCAGAGTTTGCCCCAGCCCAGCCCAGCCCAGCCTCTCCCGCACAGCCCCGCCCTGCCCAGCCCGGCCCCGCCCAGCCCCACCTCTCCCGCCCCGCCCCGCCCCGCCCAGCCCAGCCCCACCACGCCCAGCCTGGCCCCGCCCCACCACGCCCTGCTTTGCCTGCTTGCCTTGTTCTGGGCGTAGACTTTGGTGCCATCAAATGGGCCGCGCTCAGACTGCAGGTTTCCCGTGCGGAGTTTCTGAACCAGCATTCCGCCTGAGGACACCGTGATCTGGGGGGGGGGGGGTCAGAACATCTGTGCTTCATCAAGAGGGAGTCTAGGATGGGGGGGGGGGGTCAGAACATCTGTGCTTCATCAAGAGGGAGTCTAGGATGGGGGGGGGGGGTCAGAACATCTGTGCTTCATCAAGAGGGAGTCTAGGATGGGGGGGGGGTTCAGAACATCTGTGCTTCATCAAGAGGGAGTCTAGGATGGGGGGGGGGTTCAGAACATCTGTGCTTCATCAAGAGGGAGTCTAGGATGGGGGGGGGTTCAGAACATCTGTGCTTCATCAAGAGGGAGTCTAGGATGGGGGGGGGGGTTCAGAACATCTGTGCTTCATCAAGAGGGAGTCTAGGATGGGGGGGGTTCAGAACATCTGTGCTTCATCAAGAGGGAGTCTAGGATGGGGGGGGTCAGAACATCTGTGCTTCATCAAGAGGGAGTCTAGGATGGGGGGGGGGGTTCAGAACATCTGTGCTTCATCAAGAGGGAGTCTAGGATGCGGGGGGGGGTCAGAACATCTGTGCTTCATCAAGAGATCATGAAACCCGTGGCTGATGAACTCCTCCTGGGATTTATTGGTACAGAGGCCTGGCTTCTGAGGGTGTAGAGGTGCATGTGTGTGCTAGCTTTGTTAATGAGGGATTGCAGATAGGGGGCAGCATGTTAGACGCAGGGGGGTGTTGGGTGGGTGGTAGACAGAGGCAGATGGGAGTGTTGGGTGGGTGTTAGAGGCAGGGGGTGTTGGGTGGGTGTTAGACAGATAGAAGCAGGTGGGGGTGTTGGGTGGGTGTTAGAGGCAGGGGGTGTTGGGTGGGTGGTAGACAGAGGCAGGTGGGAGTGTTGTGTGTGTTCAGAGGCAGGGGGTGTTGGGTGGGTGGTAGACAGAGGCAGGTGGGAGTGTTGGGTGGGTGTTAGAGGCAGGGGGTGTTGGGTGGGTGATAGACAGAGGCAGGTGGGGGGTGTTAGACACTAATTTGGGGTGCGCTCACCACCCGGGGGTCACTGCTCTTCTCCAGAAGAGGAATCAGGCTCTTGGTCAGAATGTACACCCCTAGAGGGAGGGAGGGAAGGTACAATCAAACCCACACAAACCAGTTTCTGCCTCACAGCAGAAGGTACCCAGAATGCCCCGGGTATGGTACAGACTCTCTTACCCAGAATACCCCTGGGTGTAGTACACACTCTCTTACCCAGAATGCCCCAGGATGTGGTACAGACTCTCTTACCCAGAATGCCCCTGGGTGTGGTACAGACTTGTCTACCCAGAATGCCACTGGGTGTGATACAGACTCTCTTACCCAGAATGCCACTGGGTGTGGTACAGACTCTCTTCCCCAGAATACCCCTGGGTGTAGTACAGACTCTCTTACCCCGAATGCCCCAGGGTGTGGGACAGACTCTCTTACCCAGAATGCTCCTGGATGTAGTACAGACTTTCTTACCCAGAATGCCCCTGGGTGTGGTACAAACTCTTTTACCCGGAATGCCATTGGGTGTGGTACAGACTCTCATACCCAGAATGCCACTGGGTGTGGTACAGAGTGCCTTCCCCAGAATGCCCCTGGGTGCAGTACAGACTCTCTTACCCAGAGTGTTGGTGGCAAAGCTCTTCTCCAGCCCATCAGTGTTCACCTCTCTCTCATTCATCATGCTGCCTGCATTATTAATCTGTCCAGAGAGAAGGAGGGGGGAGGGAGAGAGGGGGAGAGACAGAGGGGAGAGAGGGAGAGAGAGGGCAGACAGTGGAGAGATGGAGAGAGAGAGGGGGAGAGAGGAGGGAGACAGGGGGGAGCGAAAGAGAGGGGAGAGTGAGAGAGAGGGGGAGAGAGGGAGAGGGGGGGAGGGAGAGAGAGGGGGGATGAAGTGAAGGTGATGGATGTATAAAAATCTGATCACACTGAATGATTGTTAGTCTATCATTAGAAAAGCCCACAGTAATCTGCAAATCCACAGTGAGGACTGATTTTGGGCTGAGCTCACAGGTCTGTGACTTTGCCAAACACCAGAGGGTTCTCACCAGCACGTTCAGAGACTTGTATTTCTTCTTAAAGGCTTCAGCAAATTCCCAAACTTTTCGAGGCTCTGACAGGTCCAGGATATGGACATGAATCTCCTAGAGACACATACTGAAGTCTTAACTGCACAGTTTAGTAGCCAAATGATATATAATGGCATACGTGTAACAATCAAAAATTTGAAATATAAATTACGCCCTTGCAAAGGTGGCATTTCAGTGTGATGCTGAAATGGAAAAGGTGAGTTGAGGAGCTAACCTTATTGGCCGTCTCCCTGATGATGTCACCTCTGGCTTCCTCGGCTTTGTCCTTATTCCTGCAGACCATATGGATCACTCCGCCTGGGGGCGTACAGACAAACCCCTGAAATAACCTCACACCTCCTGGGGGCATACATACAAACCCCTGAAATAACCTCGCTCCGCCTGGGGGCGTACAGAAAAACCCCTGAAATAACCTCACACCGCCTGGGGGCATACATGCAAACCCTTGAAGTAACCTCACTCCACCTGGGGGCATACAGACAAACCCCTGAAATAACCTCACACCTCCAGGGGGTGTACAGAAAAACCCCTGAAATAACCTCACACCTCCAGGGGGTGTACAGTCAAACCCCTGAAATAACCTCACTCCACCTGGGAGCGTACAGACAAACCCCTGAAATAACCTCACTCCGCCTGGGGGCATACAGACAACCCCCTGAAATAACCTCACTCCACCTGGGGGCATACATACAAACCCCTGAAATAACCTCGCTCCGCCTGGGGGCGTACAGAAAAACCCCTGAAATAACCTCACACCGCCTGGGGGCATACATGCAAACCCTTGAAGTAACCTCACTCCACCTGGGGGCATACAGACAAACCCCTGAAATAACCTCACACCTCCAGGGGGTGTACAGAAAAACCCCTGAAATAACCTCACACCTCCAGGGGGTGTACAGACAAACCCCTGAAATAACCTCACTCCACCTGGGAGCGTACAGACAAACCCCTGAAATAACCTCACTCCGCCTGGGGGCATACAGACAACCCCCTGAAATAACCTCACTCCACCTGGGGGCATACAGACAAACCACTGAAATAACCTCACACCGCCTGGGGGCCGTACAAACCCCTGAAATAACCTCACACCGCCTGGGGGCATACAGACAAACCCCTGAAATAACCTCACACCCCCTGGGGGCATACAGCAAACGCCTGAAATAACCTCGCACTGCCTGGGGGCATACAGACAAACCCCTGAAATAACCTCACTCCACCTGGGGGCATACAGACAAACCCCTGAAATAACCTCACACCGCCTGGGGGGTGTACAGACAAACCCCTGAAATAACCTCACACCGCCTGGGGGCATACATGCAAACCCTTGAAGTAACCTCACTCCACCTGGGGGCATACAGACAAACCCCTGAAATAACCTCACACCTCCAGGGGGTGTACAGAAAAACCCCTGAAATAACCTCACACCTCCAGGGGGTGTACAGACAAACCCCTGAAATAACCTCACTCCACCTGGGAGCGTACAGACAAACCCCTGAAATAACCTCACTCCGCCTGGGGGCATACAGACAACCCCCTGAAATAACCTCACTCCACCTGGGGGCATACAGACAAACCACTGAAATAACCTCACACCGCCTGGGGGCCGTACAAACCCCTGAAATAACCTCACACCGCCTGGGGGCATACAGACAAACCCCTGAAATAACCTCACACCCCCTGGGGGCATACAGCAAACGCCTGAAATAACCTCGCACTGCCTGGGGGCATACAGACAAACCCCTGAAATAACCTCACTCCACCTGGGGGCATACAGACAAACCCCTGAAATAACCTCACACCGCCTGGGGGGTGTACAGACAAACCCCTGAAATAACCTCACACCGCCTGGGGGCATACAGACAAACCCCTGAAATAACCTCACACCGCCTGGGGGCATACAGACAAACGCCTGAAATAACCTCACACCGCCTGGGGGGCATATAGTAATCACAAACACAACCCTGAAATAACCGCACTACAGGTTTAACCCTGAAATAACCGCACCACAGGTTTTACCTTCGTGTTAGAAACTGCCCAGCTGTGTGGGGTTTTGACTATTGCGGTGTTTCCACACTGGTTTGGCCTCTGTGTCCAGAAAAATGCATCACCAAGCAACCGAGCAACTCTTCTGGGCTCAGAGAGATGCACCATTCAGCAGCTCGATGCAGACCACATCCAGCACTAATATAAACAGGTGGCTCTGGACCACTCACAGTTGAGAGGCTAATAAACCTACTGTATTACCCCAGTGATGCCCTTTTAATTTATAGTTCATATTGAGTTATGATTAATCTATGAATGCTAGAGACTCCCAATCCCCAATCCCTGCTCCAGCTCCTCACCCCCCCTCCCCAAAGCCCCTGCCACAACCCCGCGGACTACCTCTCTTAGCGATGGCGATGGCAGCGGCTTTCCCGATTCCACTGCTAGCGCCAGTTATCATGAAGGACCGGCCTGCCACGGACACATCCAGGTCCTTCTCCACAAACCGCTTAGCGGCACTCTCGAATCCCTTCCTGCAGACACACACAATGCACCAGAGAACAGCACACTTCCTGCAGACACCCACAATGCACCAGAGAACAGCACACTTCCTGCAGACACCCACAGTGCACCAGAGAACAGCACACTTCCTGCAGACACACACACAGTGCACCAGAGAACAGCACACTTCCTGCAGACACACACACAGTGCACCAGAGAACAGCACACTTCCTGCAGACACACACACAGTGCACCAGAGAACAGCACACTTCCTGCAGACACACACACAGTGCACCAGAGAACAGCACACTTCCTGCAGACACACACACAGTGCACCAGAGAACAGCACACTTCCTGCAGACACACAATGCACCAGAGAACAGCACACTTCCTGCAGACAAAGCACACTTTTTTTGTCTCAGCCCAGGGTCTGCCCTTCTCAGACTGCGATTGTGATTTATTTAGGTTTCATCGCATGGACCAGGCCTTGTATTTGAATGCTGCCCATTGCATACAGTGTTGGCTAATAAAAAAAAAGTCCAATTAGCCAACAATCCAAGGTCATCTCAAGGACAACAGACAAAATGGATGCAGTATATGATGAGAGCTTTGATTTAAACATGACCTCAACAAAGAACGCAAACAATTACAACAGCTAGCTGGCCTAGAACAAACTCTCAGTCTTATAAAAGGCTTGCATTATCATTTGAGCGACATCAGTGGAAGCTAATGACAGGCTTGTGAAGCTGGCCTTGATCCCAGACTCTGTAGTGTCATTGTATTCTCTGGACAAGCAGGGGTAAAGCGGGCCACTGGTTGCTTTTCTTAAAAGACCACACTGCGGTTCGGTAGATAATATCTTGGGAAAAGATCCTGATGATTTTGTGCAGTGTGAAATGCGGTAAAGCTCCCGCATATTCACATAAACATGCAAGTTGAATGTTATGATCAATGACCAACAGCAATAATAACAGACCCAAAGTGTTACAATGTGACCATTGTAGCTGCAAGTGGTCGGTTATTTCATTGGTTTACTGCACGGGTTGTCGAAACAAAGTAAACCATTCGTGTTCCAGGAAGTTACATCTACATTTTTTTCCAGCACCACTGCATCAGTTGAAATTTAAAATTTAATTCCAGCACCGCTGCATCAGTTGAAGTTTAAAATTTCTTTCCAGCCCCACTGCATCAGTTGAAATTTAAAATTTCTTTTCAGCACCGCGGAGTCAGTTGAAATCTAAATTTTCCTTCTAGCGCCACCGCTGCTTCACTTGCGCCTGTAATCTTCCGTCGCCCTTCGCATTGCGTTCAGACGCTCTTAACCAACCAGCGCGAATTCTAATGCACGAGAACACGAGCGCATTCACCTAAACTATGCGAGCAATAGTCCCGCGCGTTCACAGTACAATTACCGTACACACCACGGGAAAAAAGCGTATAATCTAATATCCCGAATGCCCTCCTGAAACCCTAATATCCTCTAATATCCTTGCATTAACCGTCTTAACTACTGCTTGTATTTTTTTTCCATAGACTGCGTTGTTGCCGTTCTCGTTGTGTTAGTGTTAATCAGTTTAACCTTCAGGGTCCAAGTTGAACTATGCGGTTGTTCCCTGCACTTGGACCGGTACTTCTCTCTAGGGTTTTCGTCATGCTTGTTCCTGGTTATGGTTATACACTTTGTTGTACGTCGCTCTGGATAAGAGCGTCTGCCAAATGCCTGTAATGTAATGTAATGTAATGAATGAGTCTGAGATCCGCAAATCTACATTAATAACATAAATACTTTGCATGGGTTGATAATTAGTCTTTGTTGAACAAGCTAAATAGCCAATGTCAATTACAATGTCAATAATGTTGCATTTAGATTTTAAGCCAGTTGAGGAGAGCCTCCTGTGTTAATTACAGAGCTGCATCTTTGTGGCTGTCGGTGGCGATCTGGGCAGCCAGCGCATCTGATCGGTCTCAGTTAGTGTTCAAAGAGAGCTATAAACGCTAAAAGAACCAAGTAAACCCAACAGGGACAACGTCCAGCGGAAACTTTACCGTACCTTGTGTATTCATGGATTCCCTTTAAAAACCAGATGCTATTCCGATATAGAGACATCCTGAGTTCCGACACCCGTTTGATTCACACCCTCGCTTTGTTTTAAGCGCAGACGCATCAGTCACGTGGGTCACAGTTCAGGTTTGTGACAGTACTGGCCATCCAGTGGCTGCCCTCAGAACAACGGGGCTGCACAACGTGACAGCTGTGCAAAAGCTTGTCCTAACCGCTCGCGCTGCCTTCAGTATCTTTACCGTGTATAAGGACTTTGCCAACAACTGTGAAGTTCAGTCTGTATGTGTATTGAAAAAAATATATATATCGAACTTAAATGAATATGTGGTTGAATAATTTCATCAACGGTGTTCTCGGAGAAGATGAATAGTTTGATCAGAGGCGTATTTATTGTGGGGGGAGAGCTTGCTCAGGGTTTGGTTTACTTCGTTTGTCAGTTTGCAAAGGAACGTTCTAAAAGTGTGCGGATAAGGTCATAGGACCGTGCGGTCGGACCTGTGTAAAAGCTCCGTCTATGGACCGCACCTAGCTCAAACATTTTCACAATCGAGGTCAACACTTTCTAGTGAAACATCCGATGACCTTTGTCCCGGCATTCAGAGATTGTGAAAATTCGGTCCTTACTGTGTGTGGCAGTTCTTTTTTTAATTTATTTTTGTATCATTGGTATAACATTTGTATTGGGGAGCTTTATACGTCGATTTGATGAAAGCAACGTATCTAGAAATGATATAACGTGCACCAGAGAGGATGAAGGGTGGTAGGGTAGATACGAAGTGCTTTGCAAACAGTGCACCTTGCCCCCCATGCAGCCTGACAGGTGTGCACCAATCCGGGGTCCGAATGGCTGTGATGGGCGGGGCGATCCAATGGTCAAATGCCTAGGGGGGAGGAGTTTAGCAACTTTCTGTTTGTAGAATTCCTGGAAGGGGAACTATGCTGCCTTATCGGATCGACGAGAAGCATAAAGTGCTCAGTAACGCGTGCTAAAATCAGAAGGACCTCCACTGGATTAAAAAATGGTAAGGCGCCTTTATGTCTTTTCAGCAGGAACACGTGTTTACGTTTCAGTTGTGAGTGCAGGTTCAGCCACACAAGCTGCGCCTTCCGCAGGTGAATGCACCTGTCCTTTTCATTTGAGTGTTTATAATGTCTACACTAAAAAATAAACTACATTAATGTTCATCCCACAGGAATGTGCACAGGTTAATACTCTATTAAAAATTTGACAGGCTTCTAATATTAGATTTAAATTTCGGGATATTGTAATTTTAACAGGTAGAAAGGTGCTCTTTCGCGCTCGAACGCGATGCTGCGTAGGCGTTCGGTTTGTCCCATGTCCTCTCCTGTGGGCTACACGATGATGACTGACCTTGTTCTGCAATATCATATCGTACTCAATTTTATCGCGATTTCTTGCGAAGAACTTTGCACAGCTAAACTATTTTATTACGTAGCATATCCAGGGAAAGGGGAAGGAATATGCATTATGTATTAAAATTATCGTGTAAGAAATTTTTAACTGGAAGACCAACTCTGATGTGTCGCTACGATCCGCTACGAATATATCTACGATATATTATGAAATATAATAATCAGCCACGACCGTAGCCCCACATAATCCAGGAGGACATCTGTTGCTTTTACTACAGTTCAGTGTCTGAATGCAGCCCCAGGAGTTGGTAACAGGCCGAAAAGATTTAAATCAGGTGGTGTCCAGTCTGACCCGTAAAGGGTCGATGCGGGTGCAGCCTTTTGTTTAGCCCAGCACTACGACACCTGATTCAACTAATTAACGAATCATGGTCTTCAACGTTCTTTTTGGGTAAAATTTGAACATCCGAGGCTTATATCCATGTCAGTTCGTTTTCAATACCAACACAACAGCGTTTCGGGAAGTTGAGAACATTTTGTTAGCAGTTATCTCCATATTGCAGTTTTTCAACAGGCGCTTTCTTTGATCGTTGATTTGTCGATCTGGCGATTGCCCCGCTGCAGTTTACTTAATTTGTTGTCAAAATAGAGGACTGTTAAATAATACTTTAATATACTAATGTTAAAAAACAGAAAATACTGTTAAGAGAGGTCTAAAACATGACGAGGCATAGTTGTGAGACGAGTTTATAAGTGAACATGTATTAAGGCCCGGGAACCCTTTTTTTGGCTGAAATGATTCCTCGGGGTTGTTTTCCTCCCATTTAGTGTCTTGGCTGTGAATTATTCCAGACAGAACCGTTAATTATTACTGCGCGCGATCGATAGGTTTTACTGCTCCTTCCTGTCCCTGAGGCCTTTTTACCTCCATCAGCTTCGTTACTCTTTAATGGGGATCAGTAGCGCGGCGTAACCTCCTGAATCTTAGGCGGGGTTTGATGAAATGAAAAATGCCTTTGGCACGCAGATATGTATAATTACTGAAAGGGCCAAAGAGTCAGACATTTACTGAAGGCGGAGAATGCTATCGCACAGCGTTGGTACACCATGAGCACTGAAAAGACAAGGGAAGCTTACCCAGACCTGGACGTACACAACGCCCCAGAGTGCAGCCGCCGCCCCACCAACTCTCAACTTTACATTTTATATCAGCAGTACGCTGTCAATGCAGCCTGTGCCCGAACGTGACATATCTTTTCCGAAAATTACCAGACGAAAGTTTTTCCTAATTGCCCCATTTGGATTCACATTCAAACCTGGTACTTCCCTGTCTCCAGCAAGAGTGAAACTCAATTAGAAGTATTCAGTGCGTTTGCGGAACAGAGAAGAAACACTGCCCCTAGTGGAGCCTGTGGGACGAGCAGCTGCACGTGCTAGAGAGCGCGCAGTCTCTGAACTCCTGTATTAAGGCTTTTACATATTCTGTAAGTACATGGCGCATACGCTGTCCGGACGGACAGTCCGCAGTCGTTCGCCCTTTCATACTCCAGTCGTACCACCGCATACCCAAGCCCTACATTCCCCACAATCGTTGCGCGTCGTTTTCCTTTCCTGCCGGAAGTTAGACTGTAAACAACATGGCCTCGTCCTTGCCCAGCGTTGTGCTTATTTCTCTCCATGAATTGTTGTTCTTCTGAAAATCTTTATAATCCCGTTGGGATGAATCGCATAAGTGCCTGTACCTTCTCACCTCTTCAGCCAGTCTCTCTTGTCGACTCCATGTCTGTTTTGTGTATTCTGCATCACCGCGTGTTTCCGGTGCCACATGAAATGCGTGTCGATGTGAAACAGTTTCATACCAAGCCATGATTTGTGTGACACAGGTACGCATACGCTAGGTACGCACGGTCACAAATATTGAGCTTTGCGCGGACATGCCAAGGCGGACGTACGCTGAGGTCCGCTATTTCGTCATATTGACCGCGCAGAGTCCAGTGGAGTCCGGTCCATGTATGTTTCGTCTGGATCATGAATGGGCTTTAGGGACAAACTGAGGCCTGTTTTAAAAGTTTCCATCCTCTCTCTCTCTCTCTCGCTCTCTCAGATGCGTTTCCTGCTGCTGTTCAGCCGGCAGGGGAAGCTCCGGCTGCAGAAGTGGTTCACGCCCCTCACTGACCGCGAGAAGAAAAAGATCATCCGCGACATGATCACGACGGTCATACCCAGAGTGCCCCGCTCCTGCAACTTCTTGCACTGGAGAGATATGAAGATTGTTTACAAGAGGTTAGTACAGCCCCACTGTCTCACTGAAACATAGTACAGCCAAACTGCATCTCACTGGAACATAGTACAGCTGTACTGAGTCTCACCGAAACATAGTACAGCCAAACTGCATCTCACTGAAACATAGTACAGCCAAACTGCATCTCACTGGAACATAGTATGGCCCCACTGTCTCACCAAAACATAGTACAGCCAAACTGCATCTCACTGGAACATAGTATGGCCCCACTGTCTCACCGAAACATAGTACAGCCAAACTGCATCTCACTGGAACATAGTGTGGCCCCACTGTCTCACCGAAACATAGTACAGCCAAACTGCATCTCACTGGAACATAGTATGGCCCCACTGTCTCACCGAAACATAGTACAGCCAAACTGCATCTCACTGGCACATAGTACAGCTGTACTGAGTCTCACTGGCACATAGTACGGCCCCACTGTCTCACCAAAACATAGTACAGCCAAACTGCATCTCACTGGAACATAGTACAGCCACACCGTCTCACCGGAACATAGTACAGCCACACCGTCTCTCACCGGAACATAGTACAGCCCTACTGCCTCACCAGAACGTAGTACTCAGGGCTCTGACCCCCTCTGCTCCTGTATAATACTCAAGGCTCTGACCCCCCTCTCCTCCTGTATAATACTCAGGGCTCTGACCCTTCTCCTCCTGTATAATACTCAGGGCTCTGACCCCCTCTCCTCCTGTATAATACTCAGGGCTCTGACCCCCCCTCTCCTCCTGTATAATACTCAGGGCTATGACCCCCTCCCCACCTCTTCCTGTATAATACTCAGGGCTCTGACCCCTTTCCTCCTGTATAATACTCAGGGCTCTGACCCCCTCTCCTCCTGTATAATACTCAGGGCTCTGACCCCCCTCTCCTCCTGTATAATACTCAGGGCCCTGACCCCCTCTCCTCCTGTATAATACTCAGGGCTCTGACCCCTCTCCTCCTGTATAATACTCAGGCTCTGACCCCCTCTCCTCCTGTATAATACTCAGGGCTCTGACCCCCTCTCCTCCTGTATAATACTCAGGGCTCTGACCCCCTCTCCTCCTGTATAATACTCAGGCTCTGACCCCCCTCTCCTCCTGTATAATACTCAGGTTCTGACCCCCTCTCCTCCTGTATAATGCTCAGGGATCTGACCCCCTCTCCTCCTGGCAGGTATGCCAGCCTGTATTTCTGCTGTGGGCTGGACGATCAGGATAATGAGCTGCTGGGTTTGGAGGTGCTGCACCGTTATGTGGAGCTGCTGGACAAATACTTTGGGAATGTAAGAATTACACCTCTCTCAACAGCGTCATGGCAACCAAACATTTCACCAATCACCTGCTTTTCAGCTCATGCCAGGGCTATAGTTAGTTTCACTCGTTAACTAATTAAAACAACTTTGTCCAATAAAATGTTTGATCTTGTTTGATTTCAGCTCGTCTGGCGTTGGTATGGAGCTCTTTGAAGGTTTTTTTGCATTCTCTAACATTCTGTTTCCCTCCTGCAGGTGTGTGAGCTGGATATTATCTTTAATTTTGAGAAAGCCTACTTCATCCTGGACGAGTTCCTGATGGGGGGGGAGGTGCAGGAGACCTCCAAACTGACCGTGGCCCAGTCTATGGAGGAGTCTGACCTGCTGCAGGAGGCCAGTGAATCACTGAACTCATATACATGCACACACACGCGCACACACACACACACACACACACACACACAAATACAGATGCACTCACACGCTCGCACACACACACACGCATACATGCACACACACCCACACACGCACACACACCCACACACATACACGTATGCACACCACACACACACACACACACACACACACGCACGCACGCCTGCTTGCCTTATATAGATGTAGTCTCTTCCCTACATGCTTAGAGGCCCTTTTGAAATCTACTTCACCAGAGAAACAACCCAACACTGTCAGGAGGAGTTCTGTCTCCTGTCTCTTTCGCTCTATACATTCCGGAAGCCTCCATTTTAAGGGGACCATGCTGAAATTCAGCATGATGTGGAATCCAGTGCAAGAAACAAAGGTTAAATGTTTAGTTTCCTTTGGTAAATCACACGGTGAGCAGGGTCAGCAGGTGGGCTGGGGGAAACTGACGCCTGTGTGTTGGGTTTTCAGACAATGGAGGAGTACGTGAACAAACCCACCTTCTGAAATGGGGAAGACGATGCACTGCAGTTGTATGTCGGTGAACCTGCTGAATTCTGGGTAACAGAAACCATTTTGATCCACAGGATATGTATTTGTGCATATTCTTTTGCACACCTTAAAGCCAACTTCCAAAACTTCAGGGTGTAAACCAGCTGGTTTCTAATTATTTTGTAAGTGTGAGAAAATCTTATTAACATGAATTTATTAGTATTTGTGTTAAAGTCATTTAAAGGTTATTTTTTGTCATTTGAAATGAGCTTTGGGAATATAATTATTGGGGCAAATAATTATTTGAAATAAGTTTAATTGTTCAAATAGCATTACACTCCCTCCAGATGAAATATTTCAGCCAGTAGGTTAATAATGTTTTGTATGTATTATCCATGTACCGGTCTGGTACATGGATAATGTATGAAACTGAGAGCTGTCTGCTGTTGAGCTATTTACATACCGTTAATGGGTTATTAGACTCAATGTTCCGAGTTAAATTATAATTATGGTTACTAATGAATTCTTCACTGTTAATCTTCACTAATCACTATTATTTCAACAGATATCTGTGCTCCTTACAACCATGATCACCCCCCTTTCCTTATGAACCCCCTTCTTTCATGCAAAGCATTTTCCTGGGAAAGGCCTGTGTGCCTTTCAGCAGGCCTCCCTGTGACCCTGTCATTACTGCAGTCCCGTAGGAGAGCTCTTCTCCACAGAGAAAATGAAGGTCTTTTATTTTAAAGCTTTTGTTTATTTTCAGTTGTAATAAATTTAAAATAAATATTTTTATATGAAAAAGGTCTCTGGGATTTTCTTGTATAAATAGTGCAGCTCATGGCAGGGTTAGTGCAATGAAATGTCCAGCGGGGTCACAGCTGGACCAGAGCTCCATGTCCCCAACTGCAGGTCAGTTTAAATATCAGACCTGCCATAGATAGTAGACAAATCTCTTGATTAAGCTGCATCAGAACTGGTAATTTACTTGTATAATTAAAGAAAATTTTTAAAATGATAATGATAAATGATGTACTTCGGTGGTTTTCCACATTTACGTGATGTAGATCCATGTCCCTGAAACTTAATGCCGTTTGAGTGGCAAAAGCAGCTGTTGTGGCTCTGAAGTGGGCGGAGCCTGTTGTGGCTCTGAAGTGGGCGGAGCCTGTTGTGGCTCTGAAGTTAGCGGAGCCTGTTGTGGCTCTGAAGTGGGCGGAGCCTGTTGTGCACTGAAGTGGGCAGAGCCTGTTGTGGCTCTGAAGTGGGCAGAGCCTGTTGTGCACTGAAGTGGGTGGAGCCTGTTGTGGCTCTGAAGTGGGCGGAGCCTGTTGTGCACTGAAGTGGGCAGAGCCTGTTGTGGCTCTGAAGTGGGTGGAGCCTGTTGTGCACTGAAGTGGGTGGAGCCTGTTGTGGCTCTGAAGTGGGTGGAGCCTGTTGTGCACTGAAGTGGGCAGAGCCTGTTGTGGCTCTGAAGTGGGCAGAGCCTGTTGTGCACTGAAGTAGGTGGAGCTTTCTTCCCACGCAGGTTTACTGTCTCTGCGCCAGCAGTAATCCAGTTCCAATTCCCCTGAAAATGTGCCTCATCACTCATATGTGTGAATTTAAGTAGGAAGCGGTTATAAATGTTCTTTACATCCTGCTTCCCTTTAGTGTAGCAGGGATTTGTAGTTCATTGTAGAATGCCAGACTACAAACCTACGGACAGAGCCTCTGATTGGCTGTCATTCACAAGGTGATGAGGATAGATGGAAAGACGTCTAGTTTCTGATCATTTTCCTGTCAGAAAATATAATACTGGCCAGTAAGAAGAAAGTACCAGTTGATGCTTTATTAATCTCATATACTTTACACATTATGCAATACACTCACCAAGTATCATCTGAAGAAAAACACAATATCCAACACTGATTCGGCTGTGCGTATTAAGGTTTATCACAGGTGAGGATCTTCTCATATACTGAGTTAAAGGTGTTCTTTAGACACCTACAGCTGTAACTATTAAACACCTACTATTCCACAAATCAGAAACCACAACAAATAAACTCCCCAGAACACCAAATTACACTCAGATTTTTACTGTAGCTAAAAGGAGGGTTGCATTCCTTTTGTTCTGCAACATTTTTTTAGGGTTTTTTTTGTTTATTCAACAAAATGATATACACCACCAGCCCCGCCCACTACATTCCGCCAGTGTTTTGTCCGTAAAGGTCTCTCTCCTCGCTCTCACTGGTCTCTGGGTTCAGGTACTCCAGCATTCTCATCAGCGTTTCGTCATCCAGGCGCTGTGTTTGGGGCGAGTCGCCCCTTCCCTCGGGTTCGGGGATCCTTTTGGGTCGGGAGCCCTTCTCACTGGCTAACTGCTCAAAGTAATCCAGCACTGCCTGCTCAAAGGGCCCGAAGGCCTCGTCCTGGGGTGGGGGCTGGGGGGCACGTTTCAGCTCCACTTTGCTCATTGCTTTGGGGTGCTGAGCTAGCATCTTGGCTGCTAGGTAAGTGGCTAGCTTATCCTCATCAACTGCATCATCGTAATCGCCTTCTCTGTGATCAGAAATACTCGGGGCAGGAAGGACGTGGTTCCCGTGCCTCCCGCTGTGAGCGTAGTACCTCGTGTGCGTGCTCTTGGGGTTCCTTTGCTGCTGAAGAGCTTTTCCTCTCTGGCTGCCCCTGGTTTCCATCCCCAGAATGTGCAGAATCTTTAAGTTGTTAGCGAGGGCCTCGGGCAGCCTTCGGCTGTAGTACTTGGTGATGGGGCCGTGGTCTTTGCTGTACGTTGAGATGCGCATGAGCTTCTCCTCCACTCGCTCCAGGTCATCCGTCTCCTCCTCTGGCACCCTCAGCTTCTTCTGCTTTCTCATCTCTCTGCTCTGTAGCATCTCCACCAGGTCCTCGGGGGGGATCTGCAGCTTCTGTGAGATCTTGATCAGCTGGTACACAGCCTGGGGGTCCACGTCATATGAGGGCTGGACTGAGCGCCTCTCAGCATCCTCTTCCTCCCTCTTCTGCTCCGATTCTTCAGTCTTCTCCAGGACTTTCAGGAGGTAGTAATCCACCAGCTTGGTGAAATCTTCTGGGTCATCCTTTCCCCTGTACTTCGGTGGCTGGCTGGATCGCTTCACATCATTTTCGTCATCGCCATCATCATCACCATCATCATCATCATCATCGTCGTCCTCACTGCTGTCCAAACCCTTGTCGAATTCCTCTCGGCTGTCTTTGATCTCTTCCTCTGTCTCCACCTTCTCCTCCATGGGGGTCCAGTCCCCTCCCCCCAGCACATCCGCGTACGCCAGGTCGCTGAAGGGGTAAAGGTCGCGGTCACCCCGGTACAGCTCTTGGGCTTGGCGTCGTTTGTACTCCTGGGGGGTGGACAGTTTCCCCAGGTCCTGGAAGACGGACTGCAGGGTGGCCAGGCTCTGAGGAGTGTACTGTGGCTCCACGTTCTCATTGGTGCGCTTGTAGGGGCTCTCCCTCGAGTCTTCTTCCTCAAACATCAGTGGATACTTCTTGTGCTGCTTGCTGTGCTTAGGAAAAGGATATCCCCCATAATCCCCTGCTTCAGTGTTCTTGTGGATGTCGTCCCCGTTTTTGGTGGCAGCAGCGGGTTTGGGGTCCTCGCTGGCCCCCTGCAGGGTGCTCAGCAGGGTCTTCAGCAGCTGCTGGGACACGTGGTCCTCCCGGGGGGCGGCCCCGCCCTGTTCCTCCGCCTCCTGCCCCCACCGCGGGCGGACACGCTCCCCGTCGTCATCGTAGTCTGGCCGGTCTCGTTCCTGCAGGCTCTCGATGTACTCCAGAGCCTTGGCCATCTCCACGCTGGGCAGGAGGGGGGTGTGGGCTGGCCTCCTGTCCGAATCGCCCCCCCAGGGCTGGTGCTGTCGCAGGACAGCGGCCTGAACCCTGCACCTGTGCAGCAGGCATGCGAGCAGCACCAGCACTGCAGCAGCGCAGGGCTTCAGATGGGACTGCATCCTGCATGCAGAACAGCACCTACATCAAGATCACATACAGACCGCTGCCTCATCAACTCTCATGCAATATTTCTGCCCTCTGAGAAAAACAACTGCCAATTGAAAACAATTTGAATCAAAAAGGATTAATTTCTGACACCCCCCCCCCATCCTCCTCCCAATTCTCCCAACAGGATGGACATCCCAGCTCAGTTGGGCCTGGAACTGTCTGCTTTATGATTTTATGAAGAGCTGTTTTTATTTCTCTACCACACACACTGGATCAGGGGTGGCCAATATTTTCTGCCTTTTCAGTTGTCGGTGCAGGTTTTTGTTTTAGCCCGCTAAGACGATCACATCAGCTCTTTTCATGTTTGGACACCCCTGAAGTTGACAAATAGCCTATATTAATAGCGTATTGTTACTTTTACTTGTAAATGATTCAATTTGACCTTTAACATACAAGTGACCAGCATGTGTCCGTATTCGTTTAATTTTGCATTGGGTTGTGTGGTATTTCCCCAAATCTAGAATACATTTATTGTTCAACGTAAAACAATATGTGGAGCCGTTGGTGTATGAAAATATACAGGTAAACGTTAAAATCCTGTTAGTTTTGAAATTGCGGGTCCGTTGAATGAGTCACTCTTGGTTGTCAAGGTAACCATGCGCTCTTCGCTGTTGTTGCAACACCGGCGCTTGCTACGTAAATCGCAATATATCGCTGTTATTGGAAGACAAAAACAGAAAATCTAAAAGTCTGGAGCTTGCCGGCCATGCGCGCTTTTACGCCGAATAAGAGGACCTGGCGGTAACTACGCCTAATTTAAAATAATAATAATAATACAGAAAATAAACTAATGTCTTAGTATCAGCCAACGGCTTAAAGCAATGTAAATAATTTAGAACGGTAAAACACATTTTATCCATTTCAATATCAGTGCGAGAGAAAGAGAGACTAGCAAAAGAAGGTGCATGCATCAGGTTGGCAACGAATTTGGAAAAAAACTGAGCAGACAGATGTATTCATTAAAATATAATATTTACATATTTACTGATAAAAGTGATTTTAAGAGATTATTCGCCAGTGAGAAATCTTACCTCTGTAGGCTAACTAGTTGAGATGATAATTGTGGGTGTATCGCATCTCTCGTACTGAAGCAGCGCACACGCAGCTTGCTCTCCTCTCCTCAGCATCCGACCACATCCCTTCGGTTATATGAAGCGCCACCTGACTCATGCGTCACTTAAACGTGTGTGTGTGTGTGTGTGTGTGTGTGCGCGTGCGTGCGTGCGTGTGTGAGAAAGAGAGTGCGTGCGCATATATGTATCTTAACTAAGTTTATTACAGTACAATTAATATTTTTCCATTAATTGAAAAACACAAACGTAGTATACTTTCTCATTTAGTTTGGGGTATTCTGTTTCGAATTTCCTTATAATGCCTTTAATTTACAATCTTTTTTTCGGGAGGGGCAGGCAACAAAAGAGTAAATTTTCAGCTAAACTTATTTCCATTTAGTGTTAATTACTTAGTTATAGTGCAGTAGTTTTTTTGTATTTTCATATGACATTTGAACTCAGGATAAGGCGCAACTTAAGGCAGCCCAATTAATTATATTGGTCGCGCGATCCCTTGCTCTGGGGTACCTGACGTGGGCGGCGGAGCAGAGCGCCAGCGGAAGGGGTTAAAGATCCGCTATCCTGAAAGTCTGTAATTGCGAGTGCTTCACATAGCCTAAGTGCTGCATGGCCATTTTGATCGATTTATTAACAATTATTTCAAACCACTTTATGATTACATGTGCTCTCCAGCACACACTTGTTTTTAGAGATTTTCTCTGCTGCTGCTACTTTAGAGGTCATCTCCCCCCAACATACACGCACGGGGGGTGGGGGGGCGGGGGGCTTAAATACGGCGATGACTCACGCGCCAAATCCGCGCCGGCAGGGTGGATGGTTGTCTGCCGCCGGTCTCCACTGCAGAGTGACGCGAATCACCAACGGGAGACAGACTGGACTGGAGACCCTTCCGCTCTCGGTGGAATAAAATGCGGGCATATTCAGCAGAATGCGCGTCAGGACGTGTCAGGCGTAAAGCACACCGGCTACCCAGTCTAATACCGAGGCTAATTATAAACCCGAATGCCGTTTCTCTCCCTCTCTTAACTCGCCAACATACACGTCTGCTTTCGGGACCTTGACAGTCTCAGTATTATTAAACCATATAATTTTTAATTAAAACGGTATGCATAGAACAAATTTACAATGAATACGAATATCGATAGCTCAATGAACATTTTATTTCACATAAGGTTCATTAGAACGATTCTGGCTTATCAGGACAATCGCAAAAAGCCTACATCTTGGAATTCATCTCGCATCTTCCTGTTCCCACCGCTTGGCTCTCTCGTCATATATATCGTCTAAAGGATTGCTGTAGCATGCTTTATGGTTTGACCCAACATATATATATATATATATGTGTGTGTGTGTGTGTTTAATTTAATTGTATAACCTACTTAATATTATTCGTATTGTACTATTGTTCTAGGTTTGCATAAGTTAACTTCATTTTGTGCTTTTGTACCCTCTGGTCTGGGAGTATTGCTGAGATAATGGAGATGGATGTGCTTTATTTTATATTGTAAGGCGCTCTGGATAGGAGTGCCAGGAATATAATGTATGTGAATACAGGCACAGAATATCTTAGTTAATCTTATGCTTCTTTGCTTCAACACAAACGGCAGCAGCTCCACTTTAAAATGTTGCAGTCCTATTCATTAACGAACCCTGGACTGCGATCGCGCGCGTACAAAGCGCGAGCCAGCGGTAAACGCATCTGAGCTGACGCACGTGACCAGTTTCTTTTGCTTATCCGCCGTAAACAAAAGCCAATTACTCCGCCATTCCCGCGCGACTGGCCTTTGCCACAGGCCTCAGCACCCCCACGCTCACACCGTGCGGAAGCCTCAGAAAAGCGCTTCTTCTTCAAAGGGCTCGTTTCTCAGTGCAATGCTTAGCAATTACCAGTGCTGCTGTCACTTGCCCTGGTATCTTGATTTGTTGCCAGTTATTTGCGGAAATAGTTCATTCAAGTCTAACCAAAGCGAAGCTGTAGTTAGAAGCATATAGTTTCAACGTGTAGTTTATCAAGCATACACAATTACAGCCCAAATCCGTACTGATAAGCACGCCCCACACATCCAAAAGCCACCCAGTCCCGGAGCCTGATGGAGATGGCATGATCTCATGCGCGTGGAGTGTTTGTTTTGCTCGCCTGTGGCCTTTCTGGTGTGCATTGCTATAAATAACACCCTCATGCACAATTCTAATCGCACTACTGCCGCATGACAGTGTGCTGTCATTGTGAGGACATTGCAAGAAAAGCAGATGGGTTTTGAAGGTTATTAATATCACTGTGGAGCCTGTTGTTGGTTCCCTGTAAGAATTCACCTGGGCAAGGTACACATTTTTATGATAGTAATAATATGTTGCTATTGCAGATTTATTTGTTGGATCTATTGGCCGTGCTGCAGACCAGCATGGAGATGTATTGTTTAGCGGCTGGCTGTGGGATGGATATGTTTGAATATGCATGAATGTATAAAAGGCACCAGTGTAGTATCATGGGTAAGGAGCTGGTCTTGTAGCCTAAAGGTCACAGGTAGGACACTGCTGTTGTACCCTTGAGCAAGATACTTAACCAGCATTGCTTCAGTGTATGTCCAGCTGTATAAATGGATGCAGTGTAAAATTCTGTGTAAAAAGTTGTGTAAGTCGCTCTGGATAAGAGCGTCTGCTAAATGCCTGTAATGTGATGTAAAGGTAATATAAGTTAATAAGGTAATATAAGCTGTCTAAACAAAGATTTCTCACTAGCAGTCTGATTAAGTTGGCTAACTGTCTGAACTTTAAACACACATGTAATACTTATCCATGTTCTGCATCACTCACAAGATAATAGGCTAATTGTCATGTGTGCTTGAAGGTGATTGGTTGGAATCGGCATTGGAGAAATGTAAAAGTGTGAATATGATTGGGTTGAAGGGCTCAGTGGGAGGTCCATCTTTGCAATGAGAGCCAGCACTCATTTTCATCTGGACTGATCTATCAATGATTCATCACACTTTTAGTATACATTTGTTTGTGAATAAAATAAGCCTTCTGATATTCCTGCTGTGTGGGGGGAACAAGCTCAATGAATCAGTGTATGATGGTTAGGTTTGGATTGTGGGTCCCTCTGATGTGCCACGCTCCTGGTTT
>CM077295.1:52659077-52679077 GCA_039654925.1 Anguilla pacifica
GTGCTGCTGAGACTCTGTGCTTATGAGTCTCTGTGCTCCTGAGATTCTGTGCTGAGTCCCTGCTGCACTGCATTAGTAAACCTGTGCAGATTTAGCAGCTGCTCCAGTCAGGTGTTCCTGCGCTCAGTGAACACTTGCGTGAAGAAGCAGCAGCGCTGATGCGATGGATGATTTCCCAAACAGACAGCTGAGCAGCTTGAGCCTCCAGAGTGCGCTGGAGCTGCTGCTCTATGAAGAATTTATCTCAGCAGAGTGCGCTGCTGCTCTATGAAGCATCAATCTGACCAGAGTGTGCTGCTGCTCTATGAAGCATTAATCTGAGCAGAGTGCGCTGGAGCTGCTGCTCTATGAAGCATCAATCTGACCAGAGTGTGCTGGAGCTGCTGCTCTATGAAGCATTAATCTGACCAGAGTGTGCTGCTGCTCTATGAAGCATTAATCTGAGCAGAGTGCACTGTTGCTCTATGAAGCATTAATCTGAGCAGAGTGCGCTGCGCTGGAGCTGCTGCTCTATGAAGCATTAATCTGAGCAGAGTGTGCTGCTGCTCTATGAAGCATTAATCTGAGCAGAGTGTGCTGCTGCTCTATGAAGCATTAATCTGACCAGAGTGCACTGCTGCTCTATGAAGCATTAATCTGAGCAGAGTGCGCTGCTGGTCTATGAAGCATTAATCTGAGCAGAGTGCATTGCTTGCTGCTCTATGAAGCATTAATCTGAGCAGAGTGCGCTGCTGCTCTATGAAGCATTAATCTGAGCAGAGTGCACTGCTGCTCTATGAAGCATTAATCTGAGCAGAGTGCGCTGCTGGTCTATGAAGCATTAATCTGAGCAGAGTGCACTGCTGCTCTATGAAGCATTAATCTGAGCAGAGTGCATTGCTTGCTGCTCTATGAAGCATTAATCTGAGCAGAGTGCATTGCTTGCTGCTCTATGAAGCATTAATCTGAGCAGAGTGCGCTGCTGCTCTATGAAGCATTAATCTGAGCAGAGTGCACTGCTGCTCTATGAAGCATTAATCTGAGCAGAGTGCATTGCTTGCTGCTCTATGAAGCATTAATCTGAGCAGAGTGCATTGCTTGCTGCTCTATGAAGCATTAATCTGAGCAGAGTGCACTGCTGCTCTATGAAGCATTAATCTGAGCAGAGTGCACTGCTGCTCTATGAAGCATTAATCTGAGCAGAGTGCGCTGCTGGTCTATGAAGCATTAATCTGAGCAGAGTGCACTGCTGCTCTATGAAGCATTAATCTGAGCAGAGTGCATTGCTTGCTGCTCTATGAAGCATTAATCTGAGCAGAGTGCATTGCTTGCTGCTCTATGAAGCATTAATCTGAGCAGAGTGCGCTGCTGGTCTATGAAGCATTAATCTGGAGCGTCCTGAAGACGAGCCACACAGAGCTGCAACAATGACTCATAGGTCAGAACTGTGTTCGTGCGTGTGTGGAGGAGAGAGGGAGATGGAGAGAGAGAGGAAAAGGAAAAGAGGGAGAGAGATTGGGAGAGAGGGAGAGGGAGGGATGGGGGTGGGGGGGATATGTGATTCAATCAAATTACAACAAACCATTCTTAAACGGATGTCTTAGCTCAGTAAGGTCTGTTTTGCCTGGGATGATTTTTTCCAGTGATTTTTAGCCTATTTGAACAAGGATTCAAATCACTATGCAGTGGTTTCAGTTGATATCATTTCTTCACTCAGTTTTGGACACAAAAGTATAGCCTTTATGTATTTTGCTGCTTTTCCTCCATAATAGATTTTTTCATCATAAATGTCCTCAGACACATTTTTATCAATTTATTTCACCTTGACTTTTGAAGAAAGATGATTTCCTATTGATCTGAGTGAAAAATTACACATTTAGAAGTTTCATCCATTTATTTCATAGTGGTGGTTGTTATATTATCTCGCGTATTTTGCTGCTTTTCCACGAAAACCTTTTTTTCATAATTGTCTTCAACGTTTTTAACGAAGATTATCATTCATGTGCCTTGATAAACCACATATTTACTATTTTTGCATGTTTCACTGAACGTTTCATTTTTACAATCCCTTATAGGAACGACCAGTTGGTATAGGCAAACTGTCACTCCAATGTAGACTGGCCAATAGAGACGCATCACCTACGGCTCCGCGTCGATCATGCCACCAAAATTTCAACACGCCAACAAAAAAAGTTATTTTTGTTTGCAGTGCGAATATTTTTGCTATCCATGAGTTCATATCCGCTATCAAAACGTTTAAAATATATTTTGCTTTCAATATTAAGTGTGAAAAGGTTTGCTTGTATAGTAAAGACACAAATGTAGTTTCGCATATTATCAGACAGATGAACGAACGAATGCTCGAAGCAATTGAGTTCGCACCTGTGGAGTCTGTGGCGTCTTCCTGCTTTCATTAATGTGAATTCGGAGTTAGTACTCATGGTCGGTAGTAATCGTTTGATCAAAGTGTGTTCGAAAATGTCATTCGTTGAAACTGGAATGATGTACCAGTTATTTTCATATGGTTTTCAGAAGACGCTTGATTGTTGAAGTCAGTGAGGAGCCCAAACACGCCGTGATACCATCGCGTAGCACGCTCTCGATAAGGGTAGCAGAGTAGCATATAGTGTGTTCTTCCATGCCGAAGACTTGCACACGCTTTCCAACAAAGCCAAGTCGAACTGTCGTCCATGTGAACTCACAAGAACTTAAAGGATTTAACGACCTCGTCGTGAATTTCGACAGGTGAGTGATATCTTGATTTTCACATTTGGTTGCGGATAGTGTTCGTCGCACCAGTGAAGAAATGTTTAAATTTCTGAAATACAGGACGTGGTGTTTGAGACATTACCATTTGGCAGGCCTGTGCTCACTGTGTCATCCGGGCATGTTATGATGTGGCAGTTTGGGTGACTGCTGGTGCAGATCAAGTGGCATATCTGTTTCTGATTTTCTTTGTCACTTTGAGAGTTTTACCAGAGAGGAGGTTTCTAATCGGCCCACAGGCGTATTTAGTACTCCGAGTATCAGATACTGAGAGGGGATAAAGAAGTACGATGTAAATTTAATAACCTGAAGACAGATCAGACAGCAGGCCCTGGTGGAGTATACCCAAGAGTGCTCTGATGAGATCATCTACCAGGCAGGTATAGACAGTCTTGAGAAACAGGAGCAAAACCAGAAAACTTGAAGCAAGGTAATATAATACCAATATATAAGAAAGGGGACCGTACTGATCCAGGAAACTACAGGCCTGTCAGTTTAACTTGCATCACAGGTAATTAACTGAAATCTCTCATGAGAGACAAATTGGAATTATTTCTTGAAAAAAACCCCCATCTCAGACGTAAATTTAAAAAAGGACTAACAAGGTAAACTAAAAGAGATTCTTCAGGTTGAATTCTGTCAGTAGGGGGCATAAATAAGAATTATCCAAACTTAAATTCTGCACAGATGTTAGAAAGTATTTTTTCACACAGATTGTAGTCATTGTGTGGAATAGCTAGTCTGGTCAAGTTGCAGAGTCAGAAACTGGGGATTTTCAAGACCAGGCTTGATATGCTGGATTCTATCTAGTTTTCCTGTGAATGGTGAGCACTAGGTACTGTGTGGTGGTAGGAAAATGGTGAGCATTATTGGGCTGAATGACCTGTTCTTGTCATTATGTTAGGTTAACATTTATGCCATCTGACATTTTAGCTACATTTTTTGACGAGCACATGACTGACAGCTGAAGACTGTTCTTGTGTCACTATATGAAGAATTTTAATGTGGTCTAATCTAAGAGTGAGCCAGTATTGATGTGTACAACCAGTCGGCTTATTTTGCGTAGTTAACAGGAGGAAACAAAAACCTGCATGCACACCAGTTCTCCTGACCCAGGACTGCCTGCGGCCAGGTGTGACAAGGGCCGATGAGGTTCTGGGGTATGCTAGTACTGGGGATTTGGGGTTTAGACAGTGTGTGACTGACTCTCAGGAACGGGACACATTTTGATGGAAATGAGCAGCACTACTCAGTCATTAATGGGGTTACACTGAGCTGGTTTAGCTTGCCGAACAGGACGTACGGTTGGACCGTGTTGAATGTCAAACTGAAATCCAGGAATAGCATATGCTGTTATGTTTTTGGGCTCTCAAGGTGAGGACACACTCAGGTGTCCTCGGTACTGTTGCCATGTCTGTGGACAAACTGGTACAGGGGTCAAGAGAACCCTTCACCTCCCTACCGATGATGATTCTTTCCAGAACTTTCAAAACAACTCATGTTAGTGCCTCTGGAAGGTAGTCATTGTTGACTTTGGGATGGGATTTTTGGTTCTGGGATGATTTCGGCTTTTTTCCCACAGGAGAGGTAGAGTGTAACTATGGAGTGACTTCTGATAAAAGTGGGCACAGGATTGGTGTCCATTCTACTGTGAAGCTTCTTAAGAGGAAAGAGGAGGCACCATCAGGCTCTGTAGCCTTACTACAAAGCTGTGGCAGATTAACGTCTTATGCTGATGTAATATCCAACCTGTCATTCTCACCAGCAGGGACCTTAGACAGAATATTTATACATCCTGCAGAAAAACCTGCTGATTCTGCAGTAAAATCTTAGGCTTGTTTGCTTTGTCTAGCTTATTAGTGGCAAATAGTGGCTTATGACTAGAGTTCATACTTGTCATGGTTTCCATAGAGTCCCATATGTATTTTTTGAATTCATAGTCATTGGGTGCTTTCCTCAATCATGTCTTATGCCATATCCTTGCTTCTCTCAGTTTGAGATCTGCTTGTGTTGCTCTTAATTCTGGTTCATACTTTAGCTTGAATGCTAGCTTCTTTCTCGTGGTGTATTATTTTACTTTTTGATGTATGATTTATTATTTGGTGAAGTCCTAACCATTTCCTGGGGATCAGAGCCTCACAGAAGTTGACATAATCCGTGACAGCCTCTGTGATCGTTAGCGTCCGACTCATCCTGCCGTGATGCGCTCCAGTACGCAGACAGCAGCCCTTTAACTCCGCGCTCTCTGCTCAGCAAAGGCCCGCAGTCCTTATCTGCGGGTTGCTTCTTAACGGGCAGTCCAGTATGTGAGTTCAGTGGTGTTATGGTCTGAGTTAGCATGGTCACGTGCTTGTCTCATATGTGCGGGCCTGTTTCCTGGTTACACACCTGACCTACTGCTGGAAGCCTGGCAGAACGATTGATTGACGTCTCGTAAACCGATGACTGGCTTCAGTGGTGTGTTTGAGCTGCTGTAGCACAGTTTCTGTGTGTGTGTGTTTGGGAAGGGTGTGTGTGTGTTTGGGGAGGGGGTGTGTTGGGGAGGGGGGTGTATTTGGGGGGAGAGAGAGTGTGTTGGGGAGGAGGGGGCAGGTGTGTGTTTGGGGAGGGTGTCTTTGTATTGGGAGGGCGGGTGGTGTGTTTGGGGAGAGGGTGTGTGTATTGGGGGGGCGGGTGGTGTGTTTGGGGAGGGGGTGTGTGTATTGGGGGGGTGGGTGATGTGTTGGGGAGGGTGTGTGTGTGTGTGTTGGGGAGGGGGGTGGTGTGTTTGGGGAGAGGGTGTGTGTATTGGGGGGGCGGGTGGTGTGTTTGGGGAGGGGGTGTGTGTATTGGGGGGGTGGGTGATGTGTTGGGGAGGGTGTGTGTGTGTGTGTTGGGGAGGGGGGTGGTGTGTTTGGGGAGGGGGTGTGTGTATTGGGGGGGCGGGTGGTGTGTTGGGGAGGGTGTGTGTGTGTGTTGGGGAGGGGGGTGGTGTGTTTGGGGAGGGGGTGTGTGTATTGAGGGGGCGGGTGGTGTGTTTGGGGAGGGCGTGTGTGTGTGTGTTGGGGAGGGGGGTGGTGTGTTTGGGGAGGGTGTGTGTGTATTGGGAGGGCGGGTGGTGTGTTTGGGAAGGGGGTGTGTGTATTGGGAGGGGGGTGGTGTGTTTGGGGAGGGGGGTGTATTTGGGGGGAGAGAGAGTGTGTTGGGGAGGAGGGGGCAGGTGTGTGTTTGGGGAGGGTGTCTTTGTATTGGGAGGGCGGGTGGTGTGTTTGGGGAGAGGGTGTGTGTATTGGGGGGGCGGGTGGTGTGTTTGGGGAGGGGGTGTGTGTATTGGGGGGGTGGGTGATGTGTTGGGGAGGGTGTGTGTGTGTGTGTTGGGGAGGGGGGTGGTGTGTTTGGGGAGGGGGTGTGTGTATTGGGGGGGCGGGTGGTGTGTTGGGGAGGGTGTGTGTGTGTGTTGGGGAGGGGGGTGGTGTGTTTGGGGAGGGGGTGTGTGTATTGAGGGGGCGGGTGGTGTGTTTGGGGAGGGCGTGTGTGTGTGTGTTGGGGAGGGGGGTGGTGTGTTTGGGGAGGGTGTGTGTGTATTGGGAGGGCGGGTGGTGTGTTTGGGAAGGGGGTGTGTGTATTGGGAGGGGGGTGGTGTGTTTGGGGAGGGGGGTGTGTATTGGGAGGGGGGTGGTGTGTTTGGGGAGGGGGGGTGTGTATTGGGAGGGGGGGTGGTTGTGTTGGGGAGGAGGTGTGTGTGTATTGGGAGGGCGGGTGGTGTGTTTGGGGAGGGGGTGTGTGTATTGGGAGGGGGGTGGTGTGTTTGGGGAGGGGGGGTGTGTATTGGGAGGGGGGGTGGTTGTGTTGGGGAGGGGAGGGTGTGTGTGTGTTGGCGAGGGGAGGGGTGTGTTTGGGGAGGGTGTGTGTGTTGGGGAGGGGGGGTGGTTGTGTTTGGGGAGGGGGTGTGTGTATTGAGGGGGTGGGTGGTGTGTTTGGGGAGGGCGTGTGTGTGTGTGTTGGGGAGGGTGTGTGTGTTTGGGAGGGGGGGTGGTTGTGTTGGGGAGGAGGTGTGTGTGTATTTGGCGGGCGGATGGTGTGTTTGGGGAGGGGGTGTGTGTATTGGGAGGGCGGGTGGTGTGTTGGGGAGAAGGTGTGTGTATTGGGAGGGCGGGTGGTGTGTTTGGGGAGGGGGTGTGTGTGTGTTGGGGAGGGGGGTGGTGTGTTTGGGGAGGGTGTGTGTGTTTGGGAGGGGGGGTGGTTGTGTTGGGGAGGAGGTGTGTGTGTATTTGGCGGGCGGATGGTGTGTTTGGGGAGGGGGGTTGTGTGTGTGTTGGGGAGGGGGGGGGTGTGTTGAGGGATGTCCCTGACTCCTGTCACTCTTTCAGATTCTGACAGAAACATTCAGCTCCTTTAGCTTCTGTAGCCATAGAAACACTCATTAGGAAATAAAGGATGAAATAAACGGGACTTCTAATGGCTGTTGCTTAGAAACGAACATTGTGTACCTCCTACAAAGCACGGACAAATAAACTGTGTCCCTGAGTGTGTGTGTGTGCGTGCAAGTGTGCGTGTGTGTGTGCTTGAGTGCGTGTGTGTCTGTGTGCGCGTGTGCGTATATCAGTGCTGATTGCTAATGAAATCTGTGGCTGTGTACGTGTGGAATGCTGCTTTCTGTGCTTGGTGCTCACTTTCTGGTGTCTTTGTCTGAAACTCCAGCTTCCCCAATAATTCACCTTGAGGCATATTATTATTGTAACAGCTCATTTGCGACAACAGAAAAGAGAAAAAAGCACAAAAACTCTTGAACTTCCTTCTGTATAATACACAAATTCCTCTCAAATTGTTGTACAAATAAATTAAGCTGCACAGCTGTTTGGTACAGGAAAAAATATAATGTATTAAGCATTACTGAGGTATGAAGAAAAGGTTTAAGCACCTTACCATTGTCGAAGGAGGAAAGGGGGACAAATAAGAGATGTTTTGTGCTTTAATTTATTTCAAAAACTCTACTCCGCGCACAGCTTATAGCCTAATGAAAACTGCAGAGTTAATAAAGCAGCACATGATCAACATATCCGGACAAACTAGAAACAAAGAAGGAAATTACAGGAAATACGTCCTGGCTGCTCACAGTCCTTAAAATGGCCCCGTTAAATGCAGCTAATAAGCTCTGATGCTTTTGGGATGAGTGAAAAACGGGTCAGTTTGAGGTTCTCTGGGGCCACAGCTGGTTCACTGCAGGCTTTTCTTAAAAATAAATAAATAAATAAAAATAAATAAATAAAAAGGCCACCTCCCAGCTAGCCTGGGATCAGACAGAGCAGCCATGTGTATATCCGCAGCGGTTCAGTGCTAGCTATCTGCGCTAGCTCTGTGAAAATCTGCAGCGGTTCAGTGCTAGCTATCTGCGCTAGCTCTGTGTATATCCGCAGCAGTTCAGTGCTAACCATCTGCGTTAGCTCTGTGTATATCTGCCGCGGTTCAGTGCTAGCTATCTGCGCTAGCTCTGTGCATATCTGCAGCGGTTCAGTGCTAGCTATCTGCGTTAGCTCTGTGCATATCTGCAGCGGTTCAGTGCTAGCTATCTGCGCTAGCTCTGTGCATATCTGCAGCGGTTCAGTGCTAGCTGTCTGCGCTAGCTGTGTGTATATCTGCAGCGGTTCAGTGCTAGCTATCTGCGCTACCTCTGTGTATATCTGCAGCGGTTCAGTGCTAGCTGTCTGCGCTAGCTCTGTGTATTTCTCCATGAGTAGTCAGTGGCAGTAACGAAGTGGAGAAATGCGATGGCCAGATGATTTCCAAACCTGGAGGACAGTTCAGTCAGCATTTTAACTCTTTGCAACATGCACTAGCAAACCTCAAACTGTTGTTGAACGCTAACAAAACGAAGGCCATGGCCTTCTCCTCTGGAGGCGCAAAGGCCTTTTCCATTAGTACTCTAAACGGCATTTCCATTGAATTTGTCGACAGCTATAAATATTTAGGAATCTGGTTGGACAAAAAACTCCATTTTAAACATCACATTGAATGTCTAGCTATGAAGCTGAAATTCACACTCAGCTTCGGGTACAGGTTGAAGTCTTGCTTCTCAGTGTCTTCAAGGAAAACTTTAGTTGCCGGGCTTTTCCTGCCACAGCTTGACTATGGTGATACTGTTTACAGATTTGCCTGTCGCTCTACTTTGGCTAAGCTCGACCCCCCTGTATCATTCAGCCTTGAGATACATAACAGATTCTAATTATTGGACCCATCACTGTGTCTTGTACAACCTAGTTGGCTGGCCATCCCTTGCAATGTGTAGGATGCAGCACTGGTATATTTTTATCTATAAATCTATCCTTTGTAAACTGCCCAGGTACATAAACTCCAAGTTTTTATTCCTGCAAGGTAGTCACAACCTAAGATCTCAAAAGTGGTTGCACTGTACGGTACCTGCTGTCCGAACTGAGGCGGGCAAGATGAGCTTGCTCTATCAAGGCCCATGGTCCTGGAACGAGCTGCAGGCTAAACTCAAACTTGATTACCTGATCTTGTTACCAGATTTTAAAAGACAGATAATTGATATTTTGCCTGTGACCTGTTCTTGTTTTAAACCCTGAACTTATTTAACACTGTTTTAGTTTATGTATTTTATCATGTTGGTTGTTTTATTCTGTGTGCTACTGTTGTCATTGTTGTTGTTTTGTATGCTGTTTTATACTGCTTTGGCCCTGTCTTGGCTAGGTCTTACTTGTAAAAGAGGTTTTGATTTCATTGTGACTTCCTAGTCAAATTAAGGTTTATATTTATAATACTTCGAGATGGAGGACTCTGTCAGGGCCCAGACAGACTGAGCTGATTGGCTGGCGGTTAAACAGAGTGTGTGTAGTTCTTCTCTCAGTGTGGAGTGTTTCATTCCACGATTCCCTTAATTACAACCTCACCTGGCTGCATCAGAAAATTACAGTCAGTTAAAATCTCTTGGCTTTAGGGTCACACTATCTAGCCAGAGCAGGTTTCTTTGTGAATCTTTGACACTGAGTGCTGTCACAGAGCTGATCTACCCCACCATGACTAACTGAATGTGATGTAGCTATTTATGTGAGTGTCTGCAAGAAGATATTCTACTTTAAAGCCCATTCTAATGTTAGAATATGGTATAGGACCTTTTTTTGGGAAACCTGTACGTTAGTATTAATAGATGTTTGGCTCCAGAGACCTGCAAGATAATAATGGGCATTTCTCTCACTTTAATCACACATGCAGTGAATCATAGAAAATATATATACATATTGTTCGGAGTTCAGATATTATACTTTTTAAATTATTTTTTTCAGCCGAAGTACGTACATTGGTGAGGCTCAAAGTGACGGGAGCAACGGGCTTAGGTTGGCAAAACTGGCACAAACCCGCCCTCTTCCGGAGGAAAAGTGCACAAAGCGGACTGCTTGCCTGCGTTCAATGAAAACTTAAAACCGTTTTTGTAAACGAAGAACAAACTTTATTTCACTGTATGAAAAGTGACTAAGTTGTAGTTTAAATAATTGCATGAAATCACTGAAGAAATCAGGGAACAATATATACAAATGGTTTTGTAATATATACATTTCAAAACGGGATAAAATGTATAGTAAGAAGGCGATGGACATCTACGCAGCATTGCTCATTTTATTTGTTTAATCTCGAAAAAGCATATCAAGTTTCAAGTGATTCCCAGGTGAATTTCAGTTCTGAAAATACACAGGCCAGAGTTCTTATGCCCTCCAATAAATAGTCCAAAATAAACTTTCATTTGGAGAGAGACGCAGTTTACGCGTACTTCCTCTCCCGCACTTTTTCCGGATTCCCTCTGTCACCAGCGTTCTTTGAGAACATCCGCGGAATCGTCGCAGTTGTCCGGACATCCCCTGAGTGCCTCCTCCGCACCCTCGGCAGTGCCGCTGTCCGACTCCTCCTCTATGGCGAAGTGCACGTCAGCGGAGGAGCAGAGGGAGCTCGCGCTGCTCTGCTCCACGGAACACAGGGCGCACGAGAGCGGCGCCGGAAGCTTGCCGTTGTACAGGGTCCCACCAAAAGGGAGCGACACCTGGACGGACCTGAGACCCGCGCTAATGGGAAGGGTCAGGCTGTGCTTCTTCTGCACGGCCCCCCACTCGCGCTTCTCCTCCTCATAGATTAAATGCGTGAATACATTCGGCTTCTTCTCTCGCCTCTTGGACCGGATATAACCCAGCATGATCCCGCACAGAAACACCCCGTAAAAAGACATGACTATTAAAATGTACAGATACGCATTGCCATCGCCGCTGCCAGGTTGGGCCCCGGAGTCACCACCCATCTGCAGATGGAGAGGGTTTGGCGATGTGTCGTTATTTGCGGTCTCCATCCTAGTCATCTGACGCGAGTCTCAATGGTTTCCTAAAAATAATAATTAATGGAATAAATTTGCCAATATTGAAACGGTCTCTGTGCTTTCCCGCGTGCAGCCGAACTTGCTGGGAAGTGGCTTTGACATTTAATCCTCAATTTACATGTGCTCATAATATTGTCAACTCAAAGAAGATAAGTTCACGGGAGAGCGCACCCATTAATATTCTGTTCTATTTAGTACTACGGAGTTATGGGAATGTTTTAACATTTAATTTGTATCGCTCAATGCAAAATAAATATTAGTTAAAATAACACTCTGAAGAAAAATTCTACCAAGTGAGGTATGGATGTTTAAATTATAATACATTTAGAAATATAGATTACTACTACTACGGATAGTAAAGATAAAGAATGTATTATAGATAATTGCCACTTACCGATTGTTATTTCAGATCACAGCGCTGAACTGTAAAATATCAGGTATTGCCCGATTTTGATTTCGAACTTTGGGTGCGTGCAAGTTTCCCCGCATCTGCGTAAACTGCCGGCTGTAAACTGCTTAAATAGGTCCGGCACTGCGGAGCGTGACGGACCGGGGGGCGGGGGGGGGGGGGGGGGGGGGGGGGGGGGTTATTCTGGAAACTCGTGCTTCTGGCCAATTTCCAATCTAGGGAGAGGATGGCGCCTGTGAAATCTGTGGCAGCTAACTTCTCAAATAAAGGGTGTCCCCAGTGCGAGTTCATACCGGTTTCAGCCATCTTATTTTCGTTTTTTTGTAAAGTTTTACAACAGTACGTCTGACCTCCATAATGAATATGGCAAAAGATCGATGTCCTGGGATTGAGGCCACGTGTTGCGCACGCGGCCACCCAACTGTTCTCTGTGATTACAGCAAACGCATGTAAACTTCATAAAGAAACATTTTACAGACTATGTCCGCCGACCTTTTTGCAGCTGCATATCTGTTGCTCATATTTACTCAGAATTCAAGCACTGTACAGCGTTCTTTTGTAGGCTATCTCTGGAAAGAAAATAGTACTCTCTGTAGCCAAAAGTTATATTACAACATTTTGAACCCTGAGCAGGGACAGAAATTCTTACATCAACCTAGAGGGTTGGATCTGTGAAGCCCATGTGTCCTCAGGCTGGCCTTCATGACACAGCTGTTATGAAATAAGGAATTTGTCCACATTTTATCAAGCAAATACGTGATGGATTGCACTTACAGCACATGTTTATAGAACAGCTGTAAGAATAGAGTTAGATTTAATAATCATGCTTTGATAACAATTCAGTGTTTCAGTCCAGTCACACTATTCACAGAAAACTGTCTCTTCAGATTGGCAGATGTGTTCTCTGTAGCTTGTAAGAACGTTTGATGCGTGATGTGGGAATAACATTTAATTGCCTTAGAATGTAATCCTCAGAAAATCCATCCAGATCCATACAGTGTGTGAGTTCTCTTGTTTAGCAGACAGTAGCACATAAGCACAGTGTGTGAGTTCTGTTGTTTAGGGGACAGTAGCACATAAGCACAGTGTGAGAGTTCTGTGTTTAGCAGACAGTAGCACATAAGCACAGTGTGAGAGTTCTGTGTTTAGCAGACAGTAGCACATAAGCACAGTGTGAGAGTTCTTTGTTTAGCAGACAGTAGCACATAAGCACAGTGTGTGAGTTCTCTTGTTTAGGAGACAGTAGCACATAAGCACAGTGTGAGAGTTCTTTGTTTAGCAGACAGTAGCACATAAGCACAGTGTGTGAGTTCTGTTGTTTAGGGGACAGTAGCACATAAGCACAGTGTGAGAGTTCTGTGTTTAGCAGACAGTAGCACATAAGCACAGTGTGAGAGTTCTGTGTTTAGCAGACAGTAGCACATAAGCACAGTGTGAGAGTTCTGTGTTTAGCAGACAGTAGCACATAAGCACAGTGTGAGAGTTCTGTGTTTAGCAGACAGTAGCACATAAGCACAGTGTGAGAGTTCTGTGTTTAGCAGACAGTAGCACATAAGCACAGTGTGAGAGTTCTTTGTTTAGCAGACAGTAGCACATAAGCACAGTGTGTGAGTTCTCTTGTTTAGGAGACAGTAGCACATAAGCACAGTGTGAGAGTTCTGTGTTTAGCAGACAGTAGCACATAAGCACAGTGTGTGAGTTCTCTTGTTTAGGGGACAGTAGCACATAAGCACAGTGTGAGAGTTCTGTGTTTAGCAGACAGTAGCACATAAGCACAGTGTGAGAGTTCTGTGTTTAGCAGACAGTAGCACATAAGCACAGTGTGAGAGTTCTATGTTTAGGGGACAGTAGCACATAAGCACAGTGTGAGAGTTCTGTGTTTAGCAGACAGTAGCGCACAAGCACAGTGTGAGAGTTCTGTGTTTAGCAGACAGTAGCACATAAGCACAGTGTGAGAGTTCTGTGTTTAGCAGACAGTAGCACATAAGCACAGTGTGTGAGTTCTCTTGTTTAGGAGACAGTAGCACATAAGCACAGTGTGAGAGTTCTGTGTTTAGCAGACAGTAGCACATAAGCACAGTGTGTGAGTTCTCTTGTTTAGGGGACAGTAGCACATAAGCACAGTGTGAGAGTTCTGTGTTTAGCAGACAGTAGCACATAAGCACAGTGTGAGAGTTCTGTGTTTAGCAGACAGTAGCACATAAGCACAGTGTGAGAGTTCTATGTTTAGGGGACAGTAGCACATAAGCACAGTGTGAGAGTTCTGTGTTTAGCAGACAGTAGCGCACAAGCACAGTGTGAGAGTTCTGTGTTTAGCAGACAGTAGCACATAAGCACAGTGTGAGAGTTCTGTGTTTAGCAGACAGTAGCACATAAGCTATATCAGCGTCTCTCTCTCTCTGACAGATAGCTCACATGCAAGAAAACTGTAGGTGAATCCAGGAAAGTGGTTTTGAAAAAATCTTTTTAAGAACTTTTCCAAATGAAACACATGGTAATGAACCTTTTAGACCAAACTAACTTTTATTTACCTGCCATGAAATCATTTACAAGGTAAATTACCAAAAAATAGAAGTGTGAAACACACACAGTAATCCATGGTACATGGAAATTTCCACGGTAATCATGGACTTCAGTCTGGTTGGTATAACAGCGATTATATAAATTAAAATAGATTTCGTACATCTGGTATCTGTACTGCATCTTGATAGCTGTCCCCGAGAGTATAAGTGTGCAGAAGCAAATCCATTCTTACCTGAAGAATACTGCTCCTATAATCTCATATATAGTTTCCTCCTATACCGTATCCTATAGTATCTCCTACTATATAATCTCTTATAGCGTTTCCTCCTATACAGTGTCCTATATCATCTCCTTAGCATCTCCTATAGCGTTTCATCCCATAGCATCTCCTATAGCATCTCCTCCTATATCATTTCCTATACCATCTCATTAAGCATCCCCTATAGCGCTTCCTCATATAGCATTTCCTACTATATATTCACCTATAGCGTCCTATAGAATCTCTTCCTTTAGCACCTCCTCCTAAAGCATCACCACCTATAGCATCTCCTGCTATACTGTCTCCTATAGCATCCCCACCTATAGAGCCTCCTCCTATGGCATTCCCTCCTATAGCTTTTCCTGCTATATGCACTCACTCATGCGCATACACACACACGCACACACTCACACACACGCAGAAACATGTACACTGCTCAAATAAAGCAAGTGCCGTAAAAGCAAATGATAGATTCTCTATAGTTCCTACAATATTGGAGTTCTATTGGAAGAGTATTGGAAGTTCTTTTTTATCCAAAGCGCTTTATAATTGATGCCTCTCATTCACCCATTCAACACACTCACAACACACCAACAGTGAAAAGCAAGGTACCAATCAGCTCGTTGGGAGCAATTAGGGGTTGGGTGTCTTGCTCTGGGTCACTTTGACACGCCCAGGGCGGGGGATCAAACTGGTAACCCTCTGACTGCCATTCTCTGTTGGAAAAGAATTGGAGTTCTATTGGAAGAGTATTGGGAGTTCTATTGGAAGAGTACTGGAAGTTCTGTTGGAAGAGTACTGGAGTTCTACTGGAAGAGTATCAGAGTTATGTTGGAAGAGTACTAGAGTTCTATTGGAAGAGTATCAGAGTTCTGTTGGAAGAGTACTGGAGTTCAATTGGAAGAGTATCAGAGTTCTGTTTGAAGAGTACTGGAGTTCTATTGGAAGAGTATCAGAGTACTATTGGAAGAGTATTGAAGTTCTGTTGGAAGTGCAACCGTCTGACTGCCAGACAACTGCTCTTACCTCCTGAGCTATATTGGAGTTCTGTTGGAAGAGTATCAGAGTTCTGTTGGAAGAGTATCAGATTTCTGTTGGAAGAGTATCAGATTTCTGTTGGAAGAGTATCAGAGTTCTGTTGGAAGAGTATAAGAGTTCTATTGGAAGAGTATCAGAGTTCTGTTGGAAGAGTACTGGAGTTCTATTGGAAGAGTATCAGAGTTCAATTGGAAGAGTATCAGAGTTCTGTTTGAAGAGTACTGGAGTTCTATTGGAAGAGTATCAGAGTACTATTGGAAGAGTATCAGAGTTCTGTTGGAAGAGTATTGGAGTTCTGTTGGAAGAGTACTGGAGTTCTACTGGAAGAGTAACAGAGTTCTGTTGGAAGAGTATAAGAGTTTTATTGGAAGATTATCAGAGTTCTGTTGGAAGAGTATCAGAGTTCTATTGGAAGATTATCAGAGTTCTGTTGGAAGAGTATAAGAGTTCTATTGGAAGATTATCAGAGTTCTGTTGGAAGAGTGTAAGAGTTCTATTGGAAGAGTATTGATGTTCTGTTGGAAGTGCAACCGTCTGACTGCCAGACAACTGCTCTTACCTCCTGAGCTATATTGGAGTTCTATTGGAAGAGTATCAGAGTTCTGTTGGAAGAGTATCAGAGTCCTGTTGGAAGAGTATCAGACTTCTGTTGGAAGAGTATCAGAGTTCTGTTGGAAGAGTATAAGAGTTCTCTTGGAAGAGTATCGGAATTCTGTTGGAAGAGTATTGGAGTGCTATTGGAAGAGTATTGGAGTTCTGTTGGAAGAGTATAAGAGTTATATTTGAAGAGTATTGGAATACTATTTCAAATGTATTTATTGTGTTAAGTCATCCAACACGTCTGAGTCCTTATCAAAATAAGAATAAGAAATTGCACACCTCTGCAAACACATGTCTGTATGCATGCATACTTGCACGTACATATACAGTACATAGAGTATTATCACAAAAGAAGAGTTGGAACAGTTCCGTATCCTGTGAGTATTATTTTAGTTGTATGTTAATTGTCATTCATGCATTACAGGCATGTGCCTGGTCATTTTGGTGTTGGGAAGTTTGAGTATATTGCACATTCAAGTTTTATTGTACCTTGTACCTATGTACCTTTTCTGATCCTTATTGGATCAGAAAAGGTACATGACATCATCAGTAACCGTAGCAATCACAACAGTAACCACAAGATAAGTATAATGCAGCACCCTACCATTGCACAATATTAGCTGCACGAACAGTGCCTTCAAATAGTCTCATTTTATCAGAAAGACAGACATCAGTACACGAGGTAACCTTCATTCTTCTGTACCCTGTGCTTTTTAAAAGAGCAGCATGGCTAAAGCTAACAGTAAGCAGAGTAACTGTATTAAAAGCAGGTTATATAAATCTGTTTAATGGGAGCGGTCATTTCTACACGCATCTAATGATCTGAGAGAAAAGCACTGCCACTGGGCTCCTGACTGGCAGCTCACAAAAACGACACTAAACGTTAAACGATAATAAATAATAATCAGCCAATGAGAAACCTGGATTTAAATATGAGACAGAAACCCCCTGAAAATCTTGTGATTTGAGGTAAGTGTTGTAGAAATTCATAAAGCAGATTCAGGTCTTTTTGTTTTTCTGAAACTGCGTTTTTCATGCTCAGTTTAAAGCAGGCGTGTTAGTCCGTTTGTTTGATAAAACAGAGTCACACTCGTCTCGCAAATTTGTAAACAATTACCCCTGGACACGACCCGTAGAACATGATAGATAGCAAACACCAGATAAGTAAAGGAAAAAAAACACACTGAGAAGAAAAAAATTAAATCACAAAGAATGATAATAAACTAAATGAAAAATAAGATATTTGCATTTGATCTCTCATGATTTCTTGATGTTCGGACACAAGATATTCATTGATTGGAACAACAGAAAAATCATGGAAAAGTCCTCTCAGTTGAGTTTATAACACGACTGGATATAATAACCCCAGGGCTCGGGCAGGTCCACCTCATCTCATACCTCAGCCAGACCCAAGGCTTCCCCTGAGGGACGGGGGGGCCGGGACTCACCTGCCCCTCCCCCCGACTCACCTGACCCCCCAGGTAAGGGCCGGTTTGCTGCCTGGCCTTAGAGAAGACATCATAAAGATACAGACCTAAAGTATATAAATATTCAGCTGTCGGTGGCCATCGTGTGCCACATTTTACCTCTGGCTCTTATTTTGTGGAGATTCAAGTGCTGCCCCGTTTAACAAGCTTGTGGGGACGGGGCAGAGCGGGGTGAGTCTAATGAGCTTGTGGTGTTGGGGTGGGGTGAGTCTAATGAGCTTGTGGTGTTGGGGTGGGGTGAGTCTAATGAGCTTGTGGTGTTGGGGTGGGGTGAGTCTAATGAGCTTGTAGTAACGGGGTGGGGTGAGTCTAATGAGCTTGTGGTGTTGGGGTGGGGTGAGTCTAATGAGCTTGTGGTGTTGGGGTGGGGTGAGTCTAATGAGCTTGTGGTGTTGGGGTGGGGTGAGTTTAATGAGCTTGTGGTGTCGGGGTGGGGTGAGTCTAATGAGCTTGTGGTGTTGGGGTGGGGTGAGTTTAATGAGCTTGTAGTAACGGGGTGGTGTGAGGCTAATGAGCTTGTGGTGTTGGGGTGGGGTGAGGCTAATGAGCTTGTGGTGTTGGGGTGGGGTGAGTTTAATGAGCTTGTAGTAACGGGGTGGGGTGAGGCTAATGAGCTTGTGGTGTTGGGGTGGGGTGAGGCTAATGAGCTTGTGGTGTTGGGGTGGGGTGAGGCTAATGAGCTTGTGGTGTTGGGGTGGGGTGAGGCTAATGAGCTTGTGGTGTTGGGGTGGGGTGAGTTTAATGAGCTTGTAGTAACGGGGTGGGGTGAGGCTAATGAGCTTGTGGTGTTGGGGTGGGGTGAGTTTAATGAGCTTGTAGTAACGGGGTGGGGTGAGTCTAATGAGCTTGTGGTGTTGGGGTGGGGTGAGTCTAATGAGCTTGTGGTGTTGGGGTGGGGTGAGGCTAATGAGCTTGTGGTGTTGGGGTGGGGTGAGTCTAATGAGCTTATGGTGTTGGGGTGGGGTGAGTCTAATGAGCTTGTGGTGTTGGGGTGGGGTGAGGCTAATGAGCTTGTGGTGTTGGGGTGGGGTGAGTTTAATGAGCTTGTGGTGTTGGGGTGGGGTGAGTTTAATGAGCTTGTGGTAACGGGGTGGGGTGAGTCTAATGAGCTTGTAGTAACGGGGTGGGGTGAGGCTAATGAGCTTGTAGTAACGGGGTGGGGTGAGTCTAATGAGCTTGTGGTGTTGGGGTGGGGTGAGTCTAATGAGCTTATGGTGTTGGGGTGGGGTGAGGCTAATGAGCTTGTAGTAACGGGGTGGGGTGAGTCTAATGAGCTTGTGGAGGCGGGGCAGGAGGGGGCAGGAGGAGGGGCAGGTGTGCCTACTTCCCCCCGTACAGTCTCTCTATGTCCTGCAGGTAGTGGGTCTTCAGCTCCTTGCGTTTCAGTTTGAAGGCATCGGTCACCAGGCCGGTCTCCGGTGTCCAGGGCTCGGCACTCAAACGAATCTTCCGCGGGATCTCGAACCGCTCCAGCTTGGCTGCACAGACAGGAAATGCATCACAGGCATTACAGGAAGTGAATTGCTCTCTGGACAGGAAGTGCATCAGGCAGGTTTAGATGGTGTAACGTGCAGAATAGCGCTAAATTAAAACATGTCTCATCAATGTGTTGACAGAAAGCCACATCTCACCACCAGACAAGCACAGCTCGATCTCAGAGAGGCACAGCTCACCACTCAAGCACAGCTCGATCTCAGAGAGGCACGGCTCACCACTCAAGCACAGCTGGATCTCACACAGCTGGGTCTCTGGTGTGCTCTGTGACGCGGGGTTGGGTCCTGAGCTCTCGTACCTGCGATGGCCGTCTCAGTGATGAGCTGCAGCACCTCTGCCTCCATCTCAGCGCTGCTACAGAGCTCCTCCCACGACCCTCTGACCCTCCTCTGCTCTGCCAGGGCCAGAAGTTGCTTCTGATTGGGCACCACAAAGCCAATCACGTATGACTGGTCACTGCAGAGAGCCAATTACATAGGACTGGTCACTGCAGACAGCCAATCACACACAACTGGTCACTGCAGAGAGCCAATCATGTACGACTGGTCACTGCTTAGAGCCAGTCACACATGACTGGTTAATGCAGAGAGCCAATCACACAAGACTGGTCACTGCAGAGAGCCAATCACGTACGACTGGTCATTGCAGAGAGCCAATCACGTACGACTGGTCATTGCAGAGAGCCAATCACACACGACTGGTCACTGCAGAGAGCGGTACAACACAACCTTAAAAATACTGAGAATATAACTCTACATCCTTATGCTTCATTGAGATGAATTGTAACTTTACTGGACTGGTCTGCAGGGAGAAGGGGGGGGGGTTGGACTGGTCTGCGGGGGGGGGGGGGGGGGCGGGCGGGGAGAGTGTTGAGAACGCACGCCCGTGCAGTTCAGAGCAGTGACGCACCTGTTGGCGTACGCACAGATGTTGTCCACCAGAGGGCAGTTCTTGAGCACGGCCTCCACCTTCCCCAGGGACACATACTCCCCCGCCTGCAGCTTCACCAGGTCCTTCTTTCGATCTGTGGAGACGCACAGCATGCTGGGAGATGGGCCTCACTCACCAATACCAGGGCAGTGTCCATTA
>CM077295.1:52684077-52691577 GCA_039654925.1 Anguilla pacifica
ACAGGGCAGGACTGGCCTTACCGGGACGGCAGCCATCAGGGTGGGCCGCAGAATGCTGGCGTCTCCCTGGCTGCCCTTCTTGATCTTAGTCGACTGTCGAGCAACCAGATAAAGCCATGTCAGCAGCACGTTTGAAGTTTACAAAATATTTCATTTGGCTGTAACGAAAAATGAACAAGCTGATGCTGGTCTTTGCTTTAGCGCGGTTTTCAACAGAGAAACATAAATATCTATTGGTCGTCTGGCCAAGATAAAACTTACTTAAAAAATTACTGCTAAGTGAGTGATTGTGTGGTTCAGATGCAGGTGAGTGTGTGATTGGGTGTTTGAGGCACAGGTGAGTGTGTGATTGGGTGTTTGAGGCGCAGGTGAGTGTGTGATTGGGTGTTTGAGGGGCAGGTGAGTGTGTGATTGGGTGTTTGAGGCGCAGGTGAGTGTGTGATTGGGTGTTTGAGGCGCAGGTGAGACTGATTGGGTGTTTGAGGTGCAGGTGAGTGTGTGATTGGGTGTTTGAGGCGCAGGTGAGTGTGTGATTGGGTGTTTGAGGCGCAGGTGAGTGTGTGATTGGGTGTTTGAGGCGCAGGTGAGAGTGTGATTGGGTGTTTGAGGCGCAGGTGAGTGTGTGATTGAATGTTTGAGGCGCAGGTGAGTGTGTGATTGGGTGTTTGAGGCGCAGGTGAGACTGCTTGGGTGTTTGAGGTGCAGGTGAGTGTGTGATTGGGTGTTTGAGGCGCAGGTGAGTGTGTGATTGGGTGTTTGAGGCGCAGGTGAGACTGATTGGGTGTTTGAGGGGCAGGTGAGACTGATTGGGTGTTTGAGGCGCAGGTGAGTGTGTGATTGGGTGTTTGAGGGGCAGGTGAGTGTGTGATTGAGTGTTTGAGGCGCAGGTGAGTGTGTGATTGGGTGTTTGAGGCGCAGGTGAGACTGATTGGGTGTTTGAGGTGCAGGTGAGTGTGTGATTGGGTGTTTGAGGGGCAGGTGAGACTGATTGGGTGTTTGAGGCGCAGGTGAGTGTGTGATTGGGTGTTTGAGGGGCAGGTGAGACTGATTGGGTGTTTGAGGCGCAGGTGAGTGTGTGATTGGGTGTTTGAGGGGCAGGTGAGTGTGTGATTGAGTGTTTGAGGCGCAGGTGAGTGTGTGATTGGGTGTTTGAGGGGCAGGTGAGACTGATTGGGTGTTTGAGGCGCAGGTGAGTGTGTGATTGGGTGTTTGAGGGGCAGGTGAGTGTGTGATCGGGTGTTTGAGGGGCAGGTGAGTGTGTGATTGGGTGTTTGAGGGGCAGGTGAGACTGATTGGGTGTTTGAGGCGCAGGTGAGTGTGTGACTGGGTGTTTGAGGCGCAGGTGAGTGTGTGATTGGGTGTTTGAGGGGCAGGTGAGACTGATTGGGTGTTTGAGGCGCAGGTGAGTGTGTGACTGGGTGTTTGAGGCGCAGGTGAGTGTGTGATTGGGTGTTTGAGGGGCAGGTGAGTGTGTGATTGGGTGTTTGAGGGGCAGGTGAGTGTGTGATTGGGTGTTTGAGGGGCAGGTGAGACTGATTGGGTGTTTGAGGCGCAGGTGAGTGTGTGATTGGGTGTTTGAGGGGCAGGTGAGACTGATTGGGTGTTTGAGGCGCAGGTGAGTGTGTGATTGGGTGTTTGAGGGGCAGGTGAGTGTGTGATTGGGTGTTTGAGGGGCAGGTGAGTGTGTGATTGGGTGTTTGAGGGGCAGGTGAGACTGATTGGGTGTTTGAGGCGCAGGTGAGTGTGTGATTGGGTGTTTGAGGCGCAGGTGAGTGTGTGATTGGGTGTTTGAGGGGCAGGTGAGTGTGTGATTGGGTGTTTGAGGCGCAGGTGAGTGTGTGATTGGGTGTTTGAGGGGCAGGTGAGTGTGTGATTGGGTGTTTGAGGCGCAGGTGAGTGTGAGATTGGGTGTTTGAGGGGCAGGTGAGTGTGTGATTGGGTGTTTGAGGGGCAGGTGAGACTGATTGGGTGTTTGAGGCGCAGGTGAGTGTGTGATTGGGTGTTTGAGGCGCAGGTGAGTGTGTGATTGGGTGTTTGAGGCGCAGGTGAGTGTGTGATTGGGTGTTTGAGGGGCAGGTGAGTGTGTGATTGGGTGTTTGAGGCGCAGGTGAGTGTGTGATTGGGTGTTTGAGGCGCAGGTGAGTGTGCTTGGCAGTTGGGCTCACCTGGTCGGCCAGCGTGTGCGGGGAGGAGTAGCCGATGCGGCAGCCGTGTGAGACGCACACCAGCTCGGCGCTGAGCTCCAGCACGTGGGCCAGCGGCAGGTACCCGATGTAGGTGTCATTCTCACTGCCCGCAAGAAAACAGCCATCATTACGCACACACAAGGGCATCTTTCTAACTGCCTGAAAGGATAACACCAGTCTCTGTCACAGCAGATAAAAAGAGGCAATGCTGGGGACCAGGAAGAGTCCATCTGAACAGAAACAGCGTGCAGTGTAACGGGGGGTGTGCAGTGTAATGGGCGATGTAATGGGCGGTGTGCAGTGTAATGGGAGGTGTGCAGTGTAATGGGAGGTGTGCAGTGTAAGAGCAGTGTGCAGTGTAATGGGCGGTGTGCAGTGTAATGGGTGATGTAATGGGCGGTGTGCAGTGTAATGGGCGGTGTGCAGTGTAATGGGAGGTGTGCAGTGTAATGGGCGGTGCACAGTGTAAGAGCAGTGTGCAGTGTAATGGGAGGTGTGCAGTGTAATGGGCGGTGTGCAGTGTAAGAGTGGTGTGCAGTGTAATGGGCGGTGTGCAGTGTAAGAGCAGTGTGCAGTGTAATGGGTGGTGTGCAGTGTAAGGGCAGTGTGCAGTGTAACGGGCGGTGTACAGTGCAAGGGCAGTGCGCAGTGTAACAGGCGGTGTGCAGTGTAACGGGCGGTGTGCAGTGTAACAGGTGGTGTGCAGTGTAATAGGCGGTGGGCAGTGTGCAGTGTACTGGGCGGCGTGCAGTGTACTGGGCGGTGTGCAGTGTAAGAGCAGTGTGCAGTGTAATGGGCGGTGTGCAGTGTAAGAGCGGTGTGCAGTGTAATGGGCGGTGTGCAGCGTAAGGGCAGTGTGCAGTGCAATGGGCGGCGTGCAGTGTAATGAGAGGTGCGCAGTGCAATGGGCAGTGCGCCGTATAAGGGCAGTGTGCAGTGTAATGGGCGGTGTGCAGTGTAAGGGCAGTGTGCAGTGTAATGGGCGGTGCGCAGTGCTAGAGCGGTGCGCAGTGTAATGGGAGGCGTGCAGTGTAAGAGCAGTGCGCAGTGTGATGGGCGGTGTGCAGTGTAATGGGCGGTGTGCAGTGTAAGGGCAGTGCGCAGTGTAATGGGCGGTGTGCAGTGCAAGAGCGGTGCGCAGTGTAATGGGCGGTGTGCAGTGCAAGGGCAGTGTGCAGTGTAATGGGCGGTGCGCAGTGTAGGAGCAGTATGCAGTGTAATGGGCGGTGTGCAGTGCAAGGGCAGTGCGCAGTGTAATGGGCGGTGTGCAGTGTAAGGGCAGTGCGCAGTGTAATGGGCGGTGTGCAGTGCAAGGGCAGTGTGCAGTGTAATGGGCGGTGCGCAGTGTAGGAGCAGTGTGCAGTGTAATGAGAGGTGTGCAGTGTAAGAGCAGTGTGCAGTGTAATGGGAGGTGTGCAGTGTAATGGGCGGTGTGCAGTGTAACAGGAGGTGTGCAGTGTAATGGGCGGCGCGCAGTGTACGGGCAGCGTGCAGTGCAATGAGAGGTATGCAGTGCAATGGGCGGTGTGCAGTGTAACAGGCGGTGTGCAGTGTAATGGGAGGTGTGCAGTGTAAGGGCAGTGTGCAGTGTAATGGGCGGTGTGCAGTGTAAGGGCAGTGCGCAGTGCAATGGGCGGTGTGTAGTGCAAGAGCGGCGCGCAGTGTAATGGGAGGTGTGCAGCGTAAGGGCAGTGCGCAGTGTAATGGGCGGTGTGCAGTGCAAGGGCAGTGCGCAGTGTAATGGGCGGTGCGCAGTGTAGGAGCAGTGTGCAGTGTAATGAGAGGTGTGCAGTGTAAGAGCAGTGTGCAGTGTAATGGGAGGTGTGCAGTGTAATGGGCGGTGTGCAGTGTAACAGGAGGTGTGCAGTGTAATGGGCGGTGCGCAGTGTACGGGCAGCGTGCAGTGTAATGAGAGGTATGCAGTGTAATGGGCGGTGTGCAGTGTAACAGGCGGTGTGCAGTGTAATGGGCGGCGTGCAGTGTAATGGGAGGTGTGCAGTGTAGGGGCAGTGTGCAGCGTAATGGGCGGTGTGCAGTGTAAGAGCGGTGTGCAGTGTAATGGGAGGTGTGCAGTGTAAGAGCAGTGTGCAGCGTAATGGGCGGTGCGCAGTGTAACAGGCGGTGTGCAGTGCAATGGGCGGTGTGCAGTGTAAGGGCAGTGTGCAGTGTAATGGGCGGTGCGCAGTGTAACAGGTGGTGTGCAGTGCAATGGGCGGTGTGCAGTGTAAGGGCAGTGTGCAGTGTAATGGGCGGTGTGCAGTGTAACAGGCGGCGTGCAGCGTAATGGGCGGTGTGCAGTGTAATGGGCGGTGTGCAGTGTACGAGCAGTGCGCAGTGTAATGAGAGGTGTGCAGTGTAAGAGCAGTGTGCAGTGTAACAGGCGGTGCGCAGCGTAATGGGCGGTGTGCAGTGTAATAGCAGTGTGCAGTGTAATGGGCGGTGTGCAGTGTAAGGGCAGCGTGCAGTGCAATGAGCGGTGTGCAGTGTAAGGGCAGTGTGCAGTGCAATGGGCGGTGTGCAGTGTACGAGCAGTGTGCAGTGTAAGGGCAGTGTGCAGTGTAATGAGAGGTGTGCAGTGTAAGAGCAGTGTGCAGTGTAATGGGAGGTGTGCAGTGTAAGGGCAGTGTGCAGTGTAATGGGCGGTGTGCAGTGTAACAGGCGGTGTGCAGTGTAATGGGCTCTGGTTCGTACCCCAGGTTAGGGATCCTCTCTGCCATGCCGGTGATCCCAGCGATGATGTTGCCGTGGGAGATCATCACACCCTTGGGCACGCCTGTGGAGCCGCTGGTGTACATGATGACAGCGATGTCAGAGGGGCGGGGCTGGGAATGGGGTGATGTCACTGGGGGGAGGGGCAAAAAGAGGTTAGCATCAGATCAGAGTAGGATGGTAACAGGGAAATAACATGAGACAGGAAGTCATGTTTTAAAAGCCTCTAACACACAGTTTATCTCCTGGCTGCATCTTTCAGCAGATTAGGAGCAAATGTACTGGAGGCAGTGAGTCCCTGGGCAGGCCTGGTTACAGTACTCAGCAAACTTCATAATGCAGAGCAGATTGAGTTAATTTCCCCTGAGCCATGTGTTCTCACAAAATTCTTAGTTTCAGGCAAAAGCATTAGGAAGGACATGTCTGTCCATTTAGGATTGCATGCTCATCATGGTGGTTTCTCTGGATACAAAGATTAAAATCTTTTATCCAATTGCCCATATCTCTCCTATCACATCTATACCAGCCAGCTCTCAACACCAAGAAGCAACTGATGGAACTACCACAGAGTGTCCACATCATTACCACAGTGTCCACATCATTACCACAGAGCATCTACATCATTACCACAGTGTCCACGTCATTACCACAGTGTCTACATCATTACCACAGTGTCTACATCATTACCACAGTGTCCACATCATTACCACAGTGTCTACATCATTACCACAGAGCGTCTACATCATTACCACAGTGTCTACATCATTACCACAGAGTGTCTACATCATTACCACAGTGTCTACATCATTACCACAGAGTGTCTACATCATTACCACAGTGTCTACATCATTACCACATCATTACTACAGAGCGTCCACATCATTACCACAGTGTCCACATCATTACCACATCATTACTACAGAGCGTCTACATCATTACCAGTGTCCACATCATTTCCAGCGCGTCTACATCATTACCACAGAGTGTCTACATCATTACCACAGTGTCCACATCATTACCACAGAGTGTCTACATCATTACCACAGTGTCCACGTCATTACCACAGTGTCCACGTCATTACCACATCATTACTACAGAGCGTCCACATGATTACCACAGTGTCTACATCATTACCACAGTGTCTACATCATTACCACAGTGTCCACATCATTACCACAGTGTCCACATCATTACCACAGTGTCTACATCATTACCACATCATTACCACAGTGTCCACATCATTACCACAGTGTCCACATCATTACACGGAGTGTCTACATCATTACTGCAGTAACCGGCATTGCTTCAGTATGTATCCAGCTGTATAAATGGATGCAGTGTAAATGCTGTGTAAAAGCTGTGTAAGTCATACTGGATGAGTGCGTCTGCTAGATGCCTGTAATGTGATGTAATCATTACCACAGCGCTTCTGCGTGATTTTCTCTGGGAAATGAGGTGTTTTGTGAATGTCATGTGAATTACAGCTGTGGCTGTAAAATAAACACGGAGATGTTGAACAGGCCACAGCTAAGAAAAACAGAAAAGAAACCATGAGCAGACAGACAGACAGACAGACAGACTCACGCTTCTGTAAAACTGAAGACAGCATGGGGGGGTTAGCGGGTGAGTGGGTCTGGAGGGGGGGGACACAAGTCATGTGAATACTTGCAGGACTGTCTGTATACAAACCCCCCCACCCCCTCCTCCACTAATACACTCAGAAGCAGCTGTGAGGACGGAGAGATGGAGAGAAAAGGAGGAAAAGAAAGCAAAGTTCCTTAACCCCCCTCCCTCTCTCACCCCCCTCCTTCTCTCATCCCCCCTCTCTCTCTCACCCCAGACCCTAATCTGCCACAGATGTGTCTACTCACTATTTCCTCATTCACATGACCCCACCCTGCCCTGGAGAAAGAGAGGAAGGGGGGAGGGGAAGATAAAGAGGGGGGGAGAGAGATGGGGGGGTAGAGAGAGATGGAGAGATATGGGGCTAAAGAAAGAGGGGAAGAGAGAGAGGAAACAAGTGCAGATCTGGGCTGTCTCATCCACATTATCTCTGTCACCATAAACATGCAGATACAGACTCCGCTGAGCGCCAGAACCTAGGCAGCTGCCTGTCCTCTTTCACACGTCTAACAACATGGCAACCCCACACTCAGACTGGGCTCTGTGCTGAGGGGATCTGATAGACAGACTCTGCGTAAAGGGTGATCCGATAGACAGACTCCACGTAAAGGGGGATCTGATAGACAGACTCCGCGTAAAGGGGGATCTGATAGACAGACTCCGCTTAAAGGGGGGATCTGATAGACTGAACGTGAGGTGTGTGCTTACGGTTCTCAGGCTTGGCGCCCAGCTCTTGTACGGTTGCCATGTTGTGCATGTGGATGCCCCTGGGGAACCCCTCCCATGTGCTGGGTTTGCCATCCACAATAATGATGTGCTGCAGTGTGGGCACCTCCAACAGGATGTCCTGAGGGAGGGAGAGAGAGAGAGCGAGAGAAAGAGGGAGGGAGGGGGGTAGAAAGAGTGAGAGAGCAGTACATGTGCTGTCCTCTTAATACATATCCATACGTAGTGTCCTCTTAATACAGATCCATATGTAGTG
>CM077295.1:52696577-52864077 GCA_039654925.1 Anguilla pacifica
TTTGAGTGTGGGAAGAAACCGGAGTACCTGGAGTAAACCCACGCGAACAAGAGGAGAACATGCAAACTCCACACAGAAAGGCCCCAAGCCGAGCCCCTGGTACTGAAGGCCCTGGTGCTGAAGCCTGCAGGCCGTGGTACTGAAGCCCCTGGTGCTGAAGCCTGCAGGCCCTGGTACTGAAGGCCCTGGTGCTGAAGCCTGCAGGCCGTGGTACTGAAGGCCCTGGTGCTGAAGCCTGCAGGCCCTGGTACTGAAGCCCCTGGTGCTGAAGCCTGCAGGCCCTGGTACTGAAGCCCCTGGTGCTGAAGCCTGCGGCCCTGGTATTGAAGCCTGAGGCCCTGGTGCTGAAGCCTGCAGGCCCTGGTACTGAAGCCCCTGGTGCTGAAGCCTGCAGGCCCTGGTACTGAAGGCCCTGGTGCTGAAGCCTGCAGGCCCTGGTACTGAAGGCCCTGGTGCTGAAGCCTGCAGGCCCTGGTACTGAAGGCCCTGGTGCTGAAGCCTGCAGGCCCTGGTACTGAAGGCCCTGGTACTGAAGCCTGCAGGCCCTGGTACTGACGGCCCTGGTGCTGAAGCCTGCAGGCCCACTCTCTCTCTCACCTTCCTGAAGACCTTGCCGTTGGGCTGGCTCTCGTCCTCCTCTCCCAGGACCTGGCGGGTGCCCAGGCAGTCGTGGCGGGGGAAGCGCTCCGTGGCGTGGCGGAAGACGAGGTCCAGCGTGGGGCAGCCGGGGAACAGCGAGCAGGCCAGCGCCGGCAGGCTGTTCCTCGCGCGGTACGGCCCGGCGGGCTTCCCGCTCACAGACAGCGCCTGCGCCCGCCGCGTGCGGGGGGGCTGCCCGGGCCCGGACAGCAGGTACCAGGGCAGGAAGGTGATGAAGGAGTACACCCACACCACCGAGCGAAACACCTGCAGCAGCAGCGGGTTCATATCCTCCTTCAGCCTCATTCCCACGCCGTTGCCACGGCCACCCTGTCTGCTCTGCTCACAGCTGGTCCGTCAGTCTTTAAAACCCCCCTGGTGCACAGGTCAGGATGAGGGGGTTCCACTGAGGGGGGGCTGCTCTGGACTCCTGCAGGGAGAAAACACAGAAGCACTCAGCTCTGAAACACACACACACCTTTCACACCCCCCTTACACACACACACACCCCTCACGCACACACGCACACACACACGCTCACACACACACACACACACACACACACACACATGCAGGCACATGCTCACACACACTCACGCACACAGACACATATGCACACACTTGCATGCACACTCACATGCACACTCACTCACAAACACATGCTCCCACAGACAGCCCTTAAAAACACACGCTAGCATGTACACACACACAGTTCTGGAACAAATCCACTGAATGAACAGAACCAAACTGTGTTTGAATGGGTGAATGAGAGGCATCAATTGTAAAGCGCTTTGGATAAAAGCGCTATATAAATTCAGTCCATTTACAAACTGTCATTAGTAGAATATAATTACATTATCATTGGTCTTCATTTTAGTCCAGTACTTCAGTAAAAATGTGGAATTCACTCCATTTTCATAATGACAATGTCACAAATGACATGAGAACCCAGATCAAGAAATACCAGTGAGTTTCGCTAAAAGTGATATCAGCAAACACACTCAGGAATAAGGACACACACACATCCTGACCCTAAAGCACACTGAGGAATAAGGACACACACACATCCTGACCCTCAAGCACACTCAGGAATAAGGACACACACACATCCTGACCCTAAAACACACTCTGGAATAAGGACACATCCTGACCCAATATACTCAGAAGTAATCACTCACTGTAATGACTCTGAATCCCCTTTGATTCTCTCACCTGGAATCACTCTGAATCCCCTTTGATGCTCTCACCTGTGGTCCTTTGATTTTCACTGGTAGTTGCACACAAACAGGCAGTGAGTGAGTGAATGAATCAGAGTGAATGAGTGAGCACAGTGAGGTAGTGCCGTGTAAGTGAATGAGTAAGCGTGGTGTGAGTGAATGAGTCCGTGAGCATCGTGAGTGAGAGCAGTGTGATGGTGAGAATCAGGCAGTGCACAGCTTTTACACTGCAGTGACGTAACACTGCTGACTGCCAGAGCAGATTTCCACTCAAACACACAATCCCCAACTAGGTGAAAGGTAGTTCAGAGCGAAAACAGTAATTTCACAATGGAAGGCAGCGTGTGTGTGTGTGAGTGAGAGAGAGTTGTGTTGTCTGCATGTGTATGTTTATGTGTGTGTGTGTATTTGTAAGAGGTGTGTGAGGTGTGTACCCTGAGCCCTATTCCCTATACCCTGAGCCCTGTACCCTATTCCCTATACCCTGAGCCCTATACCCTATTCCCTACACCCTGAGCCCTATTCCCTACACCCTGAGCCCTATACCGTATGCCCTATTCCCTACACCCTGAGCCATATTCCATATACCCTAAGCCCTATACCTTATGCCCTATTCCCTACACCCCGAGCCGTATTCCCTATACCCTGAGCCCTATTCCCTACACCCTGAGCCCTATACCGTATGCCCTATTCCCTACACCCTGAGCCCTATTCCCTATACCCTGAGCCCTATTCCCTACGCCCTGAGCCCTATACCGTATGCCCTGAGCCCTATACCGTATGCTCTATTCCCTACACCCTGAGCCCTATTCCATATACCCTAAGTCCTATACCTTATGCCCTATTCCCTATACCTGAGCCCTATTCCCTACACCCTGAGCCCTATACCGTATGCCCTATTCCCTACACCCTGAGCCCTATTCCCTATGCCCTGAGCCCTATTCCCTACGCCCTGAGCCCTATACCGTATGCCCTATTCCCTACACCCTGAGCCCTATTCCCTATGCCCTGAGCCCTATTCCCTATGCCCTGAGCCCTATACCGTATGCCCTGAGCCCTATACCGTATGCCCTATTCCCTACACCCTGAGCCCTATTCCATATACCCTAAGCCCTATACCTTATGCCCTATTCCCTACACCCTGAGCTGTATTCCCTATACCCTGAGCCCTATTCCCTACACCCAGAGCCCTGTACCCTGTGTGTGTGTGTGTGTATGTGTGTGTGTTTGTGTAACAGGCTGGGATACAGCATGCTCTCTGCAGTGTACCAGGTCCACACTGTTAAATAAGAGACTGAGCTCTGCTTGGAGCGCATGGCGCATTAACTATCCGATGGCGGTAAGAGGGAAGCTCGCTTCCCTGCAGTCAATACTGCTTCTGTTTTACAGCAGCATTCCACAGCCCTGCAGAAAACTCAACACAAGCACTGTGACTGCAGCACCCCCACAACAGCAAACACTGCAGCACTCAATGGACAACCTTTATGACAGTGTGCATTTGTATGCACGCGAGTGTGCGTGTGTGTTAAAGAGCTACTGTCAATGGTGTGAGATCACAATTCACAACACAGTCTTCCCTTGTGCCAGGATAATTTCAGTGGACAAAGAACTCAGCCTTATGTATTTCTGTGCTGAAAAAAAATCTATACTAAATAATCACTGCTGCGTGTCTTAAATGAGATCGCAATGATGTATCTGTGGCAATGAAAGAATCTTACTGGTACAGAAGGACTTAATGAAAGGGCGCCAACGGGCAGAACAATGAGAAGTGCAGCTTCAGAATGATGTTCGCAGTGTTTGAAACAGGAGGACGCTTTAGTGCAGAGCCGATACTGCCAACACGGTGGGTCGGGCCGTCCAATCCGGAAAAGGCCGGTGTGGGTGCAGGGTTTTGTTTTAGCACAACACCAAGACACCTGATTAGTTAGATAGTTAAACCAGGCGTTGTAGTGCTGGGATTTAAAAAACCTGCACCCACACCGGCCCGGCTCGGATAAGATTGGGCAACCCCGCTGTCCTGTATACTGACGTATACTAATCCCCACTTTAATCAGATTGCTATTGCTCTGCTGCAACCCAGCAGCACCTATCCGGCAGCTAACGCTGGCTAAAACGCGCTACTATTGTGCGCACCAGTCAAGGTAAAATGCCATCACATTACAACCTACTATTTTCATACTATTAAACATTAGGTGGACACCAGCTGGCAACGGATAACTAAGTAAATTTCTAACTAGCTAGAAATTGTTCTTTGGTAATATACCGAATGCAATGTAGTTTATTCGCTAGCTGTCTCGCCAAACTAGTTAATAGCTAAATTCGACTGCTAGCTAGCAACCTAACCCATAGTACAACTACTGAAGTCAGCTAGTGTGGTATATTAACGAAGTACTTTCGTTGGCACACGTTAACTCCTTAGAATACGTGTTTAGTTGCGGTAACTCAAAATGTTTCTGACAGTCTAAAGACAGTCCGGGAACCTAAAGCGCTGTGTTCCCCCAGGCAACAGCGGAGATGCCCCGTCCATGTAGTTAGTTAATGCAGGCTCGCTTGGTGTGGTCAATTGCAGCATCAAGCACATCTGTAACACTAGAGTCCTGCTCCGTGCGCGAGCGAACCTTAACCAACGCGGCAAATGCATACTCACCTTATTCTATTTCATCTATAACTGTGCCGAGTCAGAATAATGCACACACTACCAGGGCTTTTGGTCCGTATTTCGCAGATGCATTTAAACACCTCTAGCGCCAGTATAATGCCGGTAATTTAATTCCTACAAAAGACCTTTCCTCTCCTCCCGGAAGTGACTGGGCAGTCGTCAAGGTATTAGAACACCGAGGCGCTTCCACTGTCTGCGATTGGGCTCCTAGAGGTGGCGCGTGCTGGGGGCCGGTCCTTGTCGTCTGCGAGTTGAAATGCTGGGTTAGTCGCGATCAGTGGAGAGTTTTTGGGGACAGAAACACTGCAACGCGACAGCTGTACTCGGGTACCACCCTGACAACGGCGCGAGGTGGAAAAGCATCAGAGCGACATACAACCGGTAAATCCTGGACGATTAAAAAAGTTGAGGTGGGACTTAAAATTGGGAAGAAACTGAACTGGTAGAAAATGTAAAATTCAGCACAACATGTTTTTATAGTAATGAATGACAGGATGAGAGCACTTCTGTTTCCATGATAGGAAAGTCGAGCTATGTCACATCTACACAGTTTGCCAAGTTTGGCGTTTGGAACCAATGCTGAGTATTGTCTGAACTCTGCGTATTTGCACCTTGCAACATGGCTCCTGTATCTCTGGGCCAGACACATTTGATCCTAATTTTTAAAACTCATGTTTGGTTACAAGCGCGGCAAGCTGGTGCAGTGGGTAGCACTGTCGCCTCACAGCAAGAATTGGAGACTCTAAATTGCCCATAGGTGTGAGTGTGTGTGTGAATGGTGCATGTTTCCTGCGATAGAGTGGCGGCATGTCCAGGGTGTATTCCTGCCTCTCGCCCAATGCACGCTGGGATAGGCTCAAGCACCCCCCGCAACCCTGCTCAGTATAAGTGGGTATAGATAATGGATGGATGGATGGATGGATGTTTGGTTACAGGTGTGTACACAGATCTGTGACTCTGCAAATGCTGAAGGTTATATGACTCCTTAGCTAATGTGTGGTGAAGGTTATTTGGGTATTACATCAAGCATCACTGACAAAAGCGGGTAAGCTTGCGGGTGTGAACACACATCGCCCTCCTACAGTGCTCACTCCACTGGCCCCCTGCAGTGCCCACTCCACTGGCCCCCTGCAGTGCCCACTCCACTGGCCCCCTGCAGTGCCCACTCCACTGGCCCCCTGCAGTGCCCACTCCACTGGCCCCCACTCCGCTGGCCCCCTGCAGTGCTCACTCCACTGGCCCCCTGTAGTGCCCACTCCACTGGCCCCCATTCCACTGGCCCCCTGCAGTGCCCACTCCACTGGCCCCCATTCCACTGGCCCCCTGCAGTGCCCACTCCACTGGCCCCCATTCCACTGGCCCCCTGCAGTGCCCACTCCACTGGCCCCCTGCAGTGCTCACTCCACTGGCCCCCATTTCACTGGCCCCGTGCAGTGCCCACTCCACTGGCCCCCATTCCAGCAAAGATGTATGCTTTGACGTCTGCATTGTACTCAGAGTATACGTATGCTCTGCAGTCTGTTCCATTCCCAGTGCACTTATTGGCTCATTCACTAAACAAGCGATTTGATGTTAACTGTATTTACAGACGTTTCCACGAACATTTCATTATTGATCTTTTTTTCTCTTATCTGAACTTGTTGTTTCGTACAATCAAGCATGCATAAAGGCATACGCAAACAATATTTTTATTTAGAATGCTTTATTATTCATGCAGTGTCATTTAAGTAGTTACAGTCCTCATTAACAAGTGTTTATCAACATATATTATATTATTGATAATAAAATTATACATTAATATTAAATATGCTACTGATTTTAATTACAATAACATATATCTGAATAGTCTCAAATTTTTAACTAGCTTTTGATTTAAACTTCAGTTTAGCTTTATTTAGTTTTTCAAAAAAATAGATTTGGTCATTTTAGATTCATTTTTTCAAAAACTTATTTTAATTTTAATTTCAGTTTACAGTGTTTTTTATTTTCCCTAACTCACTTTTCATCTTCGTTTATTATATGATTATAATCTTGTTTGGAATGTGTAATTCATTTTGTTTATTGATAAAAATAATTTATTTTGATTGATAATGATACTGTCTATTTGTAAAAAAAAAAAAACAATTGTACTCTAAGCACTTTTTCAAGGTCCAGGATTACCTGCCAGTAGTGCACATGCAAACCAAATGCTTGTTGGAGTTCTGGCAAATATGTAACGACAAAAATACAATTTGTATGACATTTAAATAGGACTTTATAGGCTTTTTAAGTATGCAGAGCCTGAAGGTCTTGCACATTTCACTGTAATAAACGGGCATTTTTAAAGAGTCACAGTACGACATGGTTGCCTTTGAGTGGATAGCTGATTGTAACTTATATTGATTAATTATTGGTTATGCTTTTAACCGATATTGATTAATAATTGTAGATGCTGCTGCCATCTTGGCCAGGTCTTCCTTGCAAAAGACATTTTCTGATCTCAGTGGGATGAACCTGATTTTAAAAAGGTAAAATTTAAATGAAACAAAACCTTCCCAATTGAGATAACCCACTCTGTTAGGTGTGTGTATAACTGCGCAGAATAGCCATCCCACTCTATCCCATTTAGTTTAGTTTCATTTTCCGGGCATTAGCTTCTGGGATTGCAATTGTGGTTGGAACAAAGACCAGCATACAGAGCAGTCCCTCAGGGCTGAACTTTAGGGCCGCTGCCGTTAACCGAGTTATAACCTGACTAGTCGAGAGAACATCACAGAACTGTAGAAAGCTCAATATACAAATGCCCAATGTGTGTGCCTCCACTTGTCTGGTTCGCTGTTTCTTGGTGATTTGGACATAATATATTACAGACATGTACTGTACAAAAAGAAATGTAAAACTAGTCTCCACCGCACAGGTCATGGCACATTCAGATATCATAAACAAACATGCATTCACTCAGACACAAAAAAGTATTGTCATTTTTGTGTAAAGCTCAAACATTTAAAGGAATATATTAAGAAGTAATTTTTCCCTAGTCTTGCATCCTGAGTGATGCTTTACATTGGATTGTCTACATACACTGCTCACATTTAGCGATGCCATTTGTATTTTACGCATATTTGCATATAAGGATAAGTATCATATCAGAAAGATAAGTGCGTTCACTCCACTAATCTGTTTTATGATTTACCAACTAATGATGTCAAGTCGGTTAATAATAATAATAATAATAATAATAATAATAATAATAATAATAATAATAATAATAACGTTATTTGTGGGGAAAGAAACCGTTTGAAGGCTCAAAACAATTTTTCAGGCAGTTTGCTGGTCAGCCTCCCGGTCTGCTGGGGTCCTTCACAGACAGGAACTCAGACGAAGAACGCAAGTGACCATGCCGACTGTCAGCGTGAAACGGGACCTTATATTCCAAGCCTTGGGCAGAAAATACAGTAAGACGTTTTTTCTGGATAATATTTGAAATGGAAGAAATGTTTGTGTAATTTTAAAAAAAATTACAATGTTTAAATGCTTCAGGGGTTATTCCTTGGCATGAATGAATGGCAGTCGAGCTTCGATTGCTAACCTATCGCTCGAGCCATGGCGTTAGCTAATTTACATGTGTATTTAGGCCTACAAGATAAAATGATTAGCCTGAAAGTATATTTTAATAATGACATCTGTGACAGGCTATTTGTTATGATCAGCCAGCACAAAAGGCAAACTAGCGAGATGGCTCGGTAGCTAGAGAGCTAGTCCTGCTTCACTACCGCTGGGTGGTGCACGGAGTTTCACTGCGATTGCATCATTTCTGTATTAAGTAGTTAAATGTTGTGTATTTCTAGCTAGTTTAATTGTAATGTTCTTTAGTGGCACTAAGAATTGTGGCAGTGTCAATTATGATCAGGTTTTATTCTAGTAAACTTAGTGTACTCGTTTTAGCTGGTCGCGGTTCTCGCCGCAATATGTCAAAATGAATGGCAACGTTAGCGACGTTAAATCTGTGTAAGCGGTTGTGGCTATTATTGTTTATAATGATTTTTATTTCCAGAAGCTTAATCTTCAGCTTCTGCTAACGTCAGTTTTTGCTGACTGTTCCACCACTACAGAATAGGGTAGAGTTATTAAAACGCACAACTATCGGCGGTGTAGGCTGACACTGTCGAGATCTCTTACCCATATTGAACACTAACCTGTATCAAACACTAACTGTGTCATTACTGACACTCACAGACACCCCCAGCTGTGTATGTGAGTGTGTCTGCCCAAACAGCTGTGTATGTGAGTGTGTGTCTGTACAGCTATGTGTGTGTGTGTGTGTGTGTGTGTGCGCGCGCGTGTGCATGTGAGTGTGTGTGTGTGTCTGTACAGCTGTGCATGTGTGTGTGCGCGTGTGTGTGTGTATATGAGTGTGTGTGTGTGTGTGTGTGTGTGTGTGTGTCTGTACAGCTGTGCATGTGTGTGTGTGTACAGCCATTCCAGCTCTTCTCTGATCTGATGCTTCTCCCTTTCAGCGGATGAAGAATTTGATGAGCTGTGTTTTGAGTTTGGGCTGGAGCTGGATGAGATTGTAAGTCCTTTTTTAATCTTAAAGAAAACCCTGTTGGTGGTGTGTGGAATGCAGAGGTGATGGCGGGGTGATCGGGGGGGGGGGGGGGGGTGGTTGATGGCAGGTTAATGGTGGGGTGCTGGCGGGGGTTGATGGGGGATGATAGGAGGGTGATGGGGGGGTTGATGGCAGGGTGCTAGTGGGGGTTGATAAGGGGGTTAATGGCGGGTTAATGGTGGGGTGCTAGTGGGGTTTGATGGGGGGGGTTGATGGGGGGTTAATGGTGGGGTGCTAGTGGGGTTTGATGGGGGGGTTGATGGGGGTTAATGGTGGGGTGCTAGTGGGGTTTGATGGGGGGTTAATGGTGGGGTGCTAGTGGGGTTTGATGGGGGGTGATGCGGGTTGATGCTGGGGGGATTGGGGGGTGATGGGAGGGTGATGGGGGGTGATGGGAGGGTGATGGGGGGTTAATGGTGGGGTGCTAGTGGGGTTTGATGGGGGGTGATGCGGGTTGATGCTGGGGGGATTGGGGGGTGATGGGGGGTGATGGGGGGGTGATGGCCGGTTAATGATGGGGTGCAGGCGGGGGTTGATGGGGGGGATTGGGGGATGATAGGAGGGTGATGGGGGGGTTGATGGCAGGGTGCTAGTGGGGGTTGATGGGGGGCTAATGGTGGGGTGCTAGTGGGGTTTGATGGGGGGTTAATGGTGGGGTGCTAGTGGGGTTTGATGGGGGGTGATGCAGGTTCATGCTGGGGGGATTGGGGGGTGATGGGAGGGTGATGGGGGGGCCCAGATGCCCTGCAGGGAGGCTGTGGCCGCAGTGTGTTAATAGTGACACTGTGGCCCCACATCACCTGATCAGGTGTCTGTTGAGCCGCACATGAAGGGTGTTGGTCTGTCTGAACCCTACCTGTGTGCTGATGCTGTAGCTGTGCTGTAGTTGTAGCTGTGCTGTGCTGTAGCTGTGCTGTAATGTGCTGTAGCTGTATCTGTAGCTGTGCTGTAGCTGTGCTGTAGTTGTAGCTGTGTGGTGCTGTAGCCGTGCTGTAGTTGTAGCTGTGCTGTAATGTGCTGTAGCTGTATCTGTAGCTGTGCTGTGCTGTAGCTGTAGCTGTGTGGTGCTGTAGCTGTGCTGTAATGTGTTGTAGCTATATTTGTGGCTGTGCTGTGCTGTAGCTGTGCTGTAGTTGTAGCTGTGTTGTGCTGTAGCTGTGCTGTAGTTGTAGCTGTGTTGTGCTGTAATGTGGTGTAGCTGTATCTGTAGCTGTGCTGTGCTGTAGCTGTGCTGTAGTTGTAGCTGTGTGGTGCTGTAGCTGTGCTGTAATGTGTTGTAGCTGTATTTGTAGCTGTGCTGTGCTGTAGCTGTGCTGTAGTTGTAGCTGTGCTGTGCTGTAGCTGTGCTGTAATGTGTTGTAGCTGTATCTGTAGGTGTGCTGTGCTGTAGCTATGCTGTAGTTGTAGCTGTGTGGTGCTGTAGCTGTGCTGTAATGTGTTGTAGCTGTATTTGTAGCTGTGCTGTGCTGTAGTTGTAGCTGTGTGGTGCTGTAGCTGTGCTGTATTTGTAGCTGTGCTGTGCTGTAGCTGTGCTGTATTTGTAGCTGTGCTGTGCTGTAACTGTGCTGTAGTTGTAGCGGTGCTGTGCTGTAGTTGTAGCTGTGTGGTGCTGTAGCTGTGCTGTAGCTGTATCTGTAGCTGTGCTGTGCTGTAGCTGTGCTGTAGTTGTAGCTGTGTGGTGCTGTAGCTGTGCTGTAATGTTTTGTAGCTGTATTTGTAGCTGTGCTGTGCTGTAGCTGTGCTGTAGTTGTAGCTGTGTGGTGCTGTAGCTGTGCTGTAGTTGTAGCTGTGCTGTTGCGTGCTGCACAGAGCCTTTGGGCCTTTTTGCTGTCTGTGAGCTCCGTTTATCTACCACTTAACAAAGTGGGGAAAACTGGGAAAGAGAACATTTCTGTCTCTGAATCGGTGATTGAGTGAGTGACAGGTACCCATCTCTGACTCGGTGAGTGACAGGTGCCCGTCTCTGACTCGGTGAGTGACAGGTGCCTGTCTCTGACTCAGTGAGTGACAGGTGCCTGTCTCTGACTCATTCGGGTGAGTGACAGGTGTCCGTCTCTGACTTGGTGAGTGACAGGTGTCTGTCTCTGACTCGGTGAGTGACAGGTGCCCTTCCCTGACTCGGTGAGTGACAGGTGTCTGTCTCTGACTCGGTGAGTGACAGGTGCCCTTCCCTGACTCGGTGAGTGACAGGTGCCCGTCTCTGACTCGGTGAGTGACAGGTGTCCGTCTCTGACTCGGTGAGTGACAGGTGCCCGTTTCTGACTCGGTGAGTGACAGGTGTCTGTCTCTGACTCGGTGAGTGACAGGTGCCCATTTCTGACTCGGTGAGTGACAGGTGTCTGTCTCTGACTCGGTGAGTGACAGGTATCCTTCCCTGACTCGGTGAGTGACAGGTGCCTGTTTCTGACTCGGTAAGTGACAGGTACCCTTCTCTGACTCGGTGAGTGACAGGTGCCTGTTTCTGACTCGGTGAGTGACAGGTGCCTGTTTCTGACTCGGTGAGTGACAGGTGCCCTTCTCTGACTCGGTGAGTGACAGGTGCCCTTCTCTGACCTGTCACTCACAGTGACAGGTGCCTGTTTCTGACTCGGTGAGTGACAGGTGCCCATTTCTGACCTGTCACTCACAGTGACAGGTGCCTGTTTCTGACTCGTTGAGTGACAGGTGCCCTTCTCTGACTTGGGGAGTGACATTACATTACAGGCATTTAGCAGACGCTCTTATCCAGAGCGACATACAAGTGCATTAGTTCGAGGTGCAGAGGTGCGAAAGAAACACACTAGAGATCGTAGTGCCAGAAGTGACCACATAGATCAGGACTCCAACCCTGTAGAGTAACCTGTTCAGCAAACAAACAACAATCCTGCCAAGTACAAACTAGCACTGAAATCACATTTGCCTTATCAGAATCAGACAAACAATCCTGCCAAATAAAAACTAACGTGATCGTATTAGCCTAACTAGGTACATAGAGCTAAACTATAGGCTAGGGAGGGGTGGGGAGAGGTGCAGCCTGAAGAGGTGAGTCTTTAGTCTGCGTTTGAAGGTAGTCAGATTCTCTGCTGGTCTGACCACCACGGGGAGGTCATTCCACCAGCGAGGGGCCAGGACAGACAGCAGATGGGAGCAGGAAGTACAGACACGAAGAGGGGAAGGTGCCAAGTGTCCAGAGGTGGCAGAACGAAGAGGTCTGGCTGGTGTGTAGGGTCTGATGATCCTCTGGATGCATCCATAACCCGTGACAGGGCTCTGTCTGTCCCCTTGCAGACCACAGAGAGAGACATCATCAGCCGTGAGCAGGGGGACGTGAGGGCTGAGGGAGCCTCTGATGTGGTTCTGTATAAGATTGATGTTCCGGCCAATCGCTATGATCTGCTCTGTCTGGAGGGGCTGGTCAGAGGCCTGCAGGTCTTCAAGGAGAGGTAACTGTGCTGCCACACCCTGCACCATGACCCACTCACATAACCCACACCCTGCACCATAACCAGCACACATAACCCACACCCTGCACCGTAACCCTCTCACATAACCCACACCCTGCACCATAACCCACTCACATAACCCACACCCTGCACCATAACCCACTCACATAACCCACACCCTGCACCATAACCCACTCACATAAACCACACCCTGCAACATAACCCATACCCCACACCTTGCACCATAACCCAAAACCCGTCTGTTATTCCTGTCCAAACACACACTCGCTTTTTCTCCTGTTCTCTCCTGGGTGTGTGAGCAGGGCGGAGGCCCCCCGTTACCGCAGGCTGAGCCCGTCCGATGGGGCGCCCCAGAGGCTGCTCATCACAGAGGAGGTACACTGGCACGGGCGGTCTTCACTAACCCAGCTTTGGGAAATGCCACGTCCCCTGCCAGGCTTGTGTGTTTGTGTGCTATCGCTAATGCACAGCAGCTAGAGTGGCCATGTGTTCTCTAGCGCTGTGTGTGTGTGTGTGTATGTGTGTACCACAGGATTGTGGCAAATCCTGGATTATTGTATTTAACGCTGGGTTGTTGTATGTAACGCTTTGTTATTGTATGTAATGCTGGGTTATTGTATGTAATGCTGGGTTATTTTATTTAACGCTGGGTTATTGTATTTGGTGCTGGGTTATTTTATATTATGCTGGGTTATTGTATTAAACACTGGGTTATTGTATTTAGCGCTGGGTTCTTTTTCTCTCCCGGGCTGCAGACGGCTGCTGTGCGCCCTCATGCTGTCGCCGCAGTCCTGCGAAACATCAGCTTGACGCAGGAGCGATACGACAGCTTCATCGAGCTGCAGGAGAAGCTGCACCAGAATGTCTGCAGGTCAGCTGCAGAACAATCTGCACAGGGTCTGGTCATAGCACAATCTGCACAGGGTCCGGTCACAGCACAATCTGCACAGGGTCTGGTCACAGCACAGTCTGCACAGGGTCCGGTCACAGCACAGTCTGCACAGGGTCTGGTCACAACACAATCTGCACAGGGTGTGGTCACAGCAGCATCAGTAAAGCTCCGGATCTGAACAGGGTCATTTCAGTTCAGGCTTTATACAGAGACACTGTCACAAAGACACTTAACCAGAATAGGAAATAGAAAACATTAACACTGAGTGTTAGGGTCTTAGTGTGAGTGTTAATGAGGAGGCTGAACACTGAGTGTTAGGGTCTTAGTGTGAGTGTTAATGAGGAGGCTGAACACTGAGTGTTAGGGTCTTAGTGTGAGTGTTAATGAGGAGGCTGAACTTTGAGTGTTAGGGTCTTACTGTGAGTGTTAATGAGGAGGCTGAACACTGAGTGTTAGGGTCTTACTGTGAGTGTTACTGAGGAGGCTGAACACTGAGTGTTAGGGTCTTACTGTTAGTGTTACTGAGGCTGAACTCTGAGTGTTAGGCTCTTACTGTTAGTGTTACTGAGGCTGAACTCTGAGTGTTAGGCTCTTACTGTTAGTGTTACTGAGGCTGAACACTGCGTGTTAGGGTCTTACTGTGAGTGCTAATGAGGAGGCTGAACACTGAGTGTTAGGGTCTTACTGTGAGTGTTACTGAGGCTGAACTCTGAGTGTTAGGCTCTTACTGTTAGTGTTACTGAGGCTGAACTCTGAGTGTTAGGCTCTTACTGTTAGTGTTACTGAGGCTGAACACTGCGTGTTAGGGTCTTACTGTGAGTGTTAATGAGGAGGCTGAACACTGAGTGTTAGGGTCTTACTGTGAGTGTTACTGAGGAGGCTGAACACTGCGTGTTGGGTGCTTACTGTGAGCGTTTTGCAGGAAGAGAACCCTGGTGGCCATCGGGACTCATGACCTGGACACCATCTCGGGCCCCTTCACCTACACAGCCCGCCCCCCCGCCCAGATCCGCTTCCGCCCCCTCAACCAGAGCCAGGAGCTGACTGCGCTGGAGATGATGAGCATGTACAAGGTGAGCTGTGCTGGGTTTAACAACCATTCCACTGTGAGGGGAGCGGGCATGCCCTGACCAGACCTGAGCACCAAACCAGCCTGAGCACCAAACCAGACCTGAGCACCAAACCAGCCTGAGCACCAAACCAGACCTGAGCACCAAAGCAGCCGGAGCACCAAACCAGACCTGACCGCACACTAGCCCTCAGGGCCAAACCAGCCTGACCGCACACTAGCCCTCAGGGCCAAACCAGCCTGACCGCACACTAGCCCTCAGGGCCAAACCAGCCTGACCGCACACTAGCCCTCAGGGCCAAACCAGCCTGACCGCACACTAGCCCTCAGGGCCAAACCAGCCTGACCGCACACTAGCCCTCAGGGCCAAAGACTCTGCCAGTTTATATTGACGTGTCATGAAATGTAGTCTAAAAATCTTCTGGTAGAATTTAGAGTCAGTGAAACTGTTGATGACAGAACATAATGACAGTTGGCTAGTTTTGATTATGCATACAAGGGATGTGAATGAAGGAATTTGCTGATGTTTATTGTTTAACTTCAAAGGTGGTGTGAAGTGTGCAGATTTCAGTTTTTTTTTCTTACTGATTATGAAATCATTTATGTAATCCTCACTGAATATTGTGCTTTTGGGATTTGATACGTTTCAGAGCGACAGCCACCTACGACATTACCTCCACATTATTGAGGACAAGCCGGTGTACCCCGTTATCTATGACAGCAACGGCGTAGTCCTGTCCATGCCCCCCATTATTAACGGTGAGCTTCCCCACCAGTCGACCTGCCTAAACCCGGGTTTAGTGCTGTGATGGTGTGCAGAACGCTTGCACGTGCTCAGTGAGCGCCCAGATAGACCTGATTTTAGGGCTCTTGATAGGTTGTGTGAAATGCTTCTGTGCTGCTGTGTAACAGGGGACCACTCCAGAATCTCCCTCAACACCAAGAATGTCTTCATCGAGTGCACAGCCACTGATCTGACAAAGGTATGCAAACAATTAAGGCATCATATGTTAAAGGATTTTACATACTCATAGCATTTTTTACCACAATTATTATACTTTTCATTAATACAGCCTGTTACACTTCACATCCAACAAGCTGATATGACATGCTTTACCTTTCTATAATTTGTTATACTGTACAATGCTTTGACATGCTGTAACCTACTTTTTATGACATGACTTGTTAAAACACTACATTAACATGACCTGTCCTAACCCTGTCCTAACCTGTCCTAACCTGTCCTAACCCTGTCCTAACCCTGTCCTAGCCCTGTCCTAACCCTGTCCTAACCTGTCCTAGCCCTGTCCTAACCTGTCCTAGCCCTGTCCTAGCCCTGTCCTAACCCTGTCCTAGCCCTGTCCTAACCCTGTCCTAGCCCTGTCCTAACCCTGTCCTAGCCCTGTCCTAGCCCTGTCCTAACCTGTCCTAGCCCTGTCCTAGCCCTGTCCTAACCTGTCCTAGCCCTGTCCTAACCCTGTCCTAGCCCTGTCCTAGCCCTGTCCTAACCTGTCCTAGCCCTGTCCTAACCTGTCCTAGCCCTGTCCTAACCCTGTCCTAGCCCTGTCCTAGCCCTGTCCTAACCTGTCCTAGCCCTGTCCTAGCCCTGTCCTAGCCCGTCCTAACCCTGTCCTAGCCCTGTCCTAGCCCTGTCCTAACCTGTCCTAGCCCTGTCCTAGCCCTGTCCTAGCCCTGTCCCAACCCTGTCCCAGCCCTGTCCTAACCCTCCCCTTACCCTGTCCTAATCCTGTCCTAACCCTGTCCTAACCCTGTCCTAACCTGTCCATTACCGTACTCTGCTGTAGTCAATCCCAGTTCATTTCTGTGTTTTTTTCATTCAGGCTAAGATTGTTCTGGACATGATTGTCACAATGTTCAGTGAATACTGTGAGCAGCCATTCACGTAAGTTATAAAAAAATTTTAAAAAATTCCTTGGTTTATATTTCCTGCGTTCTGATTTCCTGCACCCTGTTTTTATTGTTTCCAGAGTGGAGGAAGCTGAGGTTGTGTACCCTGATGGCAGAACCTGCGTGTATCCAGTATGTGTCCAGACCCCCCTTAAATCCAGGCTTGACCCCCCCCCCCCCCCCCCCCCCGTTTATGGCCTGCCTTATTAGCAGGGTTGGGTACTGAAACCCTGTAGCACTGTGGCCCCAGTTCCCATATGACTGGTACCTACCGGGCTGACTGAGTTCAGTGCTTCATTTTGTGGTCTTCAGTAGCGCTGCACTCGTCTGTCCAGTGGAGTCGGAGCCGTTGGGAAGATAGCTCACGCTGAACTCGGTCAAAATGCCAAAAGAGGGAGTGTGGCTGTATTTTACCCAAAAGCATTCAAACAGTGGCAGTTGCCTTTGCCATAAGAAAGGTTGTTTGTTAATATCATTATTTGCTCTTTATTTAAAATAAGGTAGATGATTGGTTCAGGGCAGGCACCATTTAGGCATTGTATTGTTTTAAATGTAGCGTTGTAGCACCTGTGTCGTAAAAATTATTATTGCTGCGTTGGGCTGGGGGCACCCCAACCACAACCCTAACCCTAACCCTAACCCTAACCCTAACTGACCGCTGTGCTGTTCCTCAGGAGCTGGCCTACAGGACCGAGACACTGACGGGAGATTTCATCAACCAGAAAGTGGGAATCAGGTTAGTGCGGTTTGGAATGTCTCCTTCCCCCCTTCAGTAGAGTGGACTGCTAGTGCCTCCAGAGTACTGCTAAATGAATGTAATGCACTAACATGCTAGCTAAATGAATGTAATGCGCTAACATGCCAGCTAAATGAATGTAATGTGCTAACATGCCAGCTAAATGAATGTAATGCGCTAACATGCCAGCTAAATGAATGTAATGTGCTAACATGCTAGCTAAATGTATGTAATGCGCTAACATGCCAGCTAAATGAATGTAATGTGCTAACATGCCAGCTAAATGAATGTAATGTGCTAACAGACCAGCTAAATGAATGTAATGTGCTAACATTCTAGCTAAATGAATGTAATGCGCTAACAGACCAGCTAAATGAATGTAATGCGCTAACATGCCAGCTAAATGAATGTAATGCGCTAACATGCCAGCTAAATGAATGTAATGTGCTAACATGCGAGCTAAATGAATGTAATGCGCTAACATGACAGCTAAATGAATGTAATGTGCTAACATGCTAGCTAAATGAATGTAATGCGCTAACATGCCAGCTAAATGAATGTAATGTGCTAACATGCCAGCTAAATGAATGTAATGTGCTAACAGACCAGCTAAATGAATGTAATGTGCTAACATTCTAGCTAAATGAATGTAATGCGCTAACAGACCAGCTAAATGAATGTAATGCGCTAACATGCCAGCTAAATGAATGTAATGCGCTAACATGCCAGCTAAATGAATGTAATGCGCTAACATGCCAGCTAAATGAATGTAATGTGCTAACATGCTAGCTAAATGAATGTAATGTGCTAACAGACCAGCTAAATGAATGTAATGCACGAACTTGCTAGCTAAATGAATGTAATGCACTAACATGCTAGCTAAATGAATGTAATGCGCTAACATGCCAGCTAAATAAATGTATTATGCTAACATGCTAGCTAAATGAATATAATGTGCTAACAGACCAGCTAAATAAATGTAATGTGCTAACATGCCAGCTAAATGAATGTAATGCACTAACATGCTAGCTAAATGAATGTAATGTGCTAACAGACCAGCTAAATGAATGTAATGCACTAACATGCTAGCTAAATGAATATAATGTGCTAACAGACCAGCTAAATGAATGTAATGCACTAACATGCTAGCTAAATGAATGTAATGTGCTAACAGACCAGCTAAATGAATGTAATGCACTAACATACTAGCTAAATGAATGTGATGTGCTAACAGACCAGCGAAATGAATGTAATGCACTAACATGCCAGCTAAATGAATGTAATGCACTAACATGCCAGCTAAATGAATGTAATGTGCTAACATGCCAGCTAAATTAATGTAATGCACTAACATGCCAGCTAAATGAATGTAATGCACTAACATGCCAGCTAAATGAATGTAATGTGCTAACATGCCAGCTAAATTAATGTAATGCACTAACATGCCAGCTAAATGAATGTAATGCACTAACATGCCAGCTAAATGAATGTAATGCACTAACATGCCAGCTAAATGAATGTAATGTGCTAACATGCCAGCTAAATTAATGTAATGCACTAACATGCCAGCTAAATGAATGTAATGCACTAACATGCCAGCTAAATGAATGTAATGCACTAACATGCCAGCTAAATGAATGTAATGCACTAACATGCCAGCTAAATGAATGTAATGTGCTAACATGCTAGCTAAATTAATGTAATGTAATGCGCTACCATGTTGCTTCAGTGAGTCGGCGGAGCATATCGCGCAGCTGTTGACGCGGATGTGTCTGCGCTCCGAGGTTGGGGAGGACGGGCAGATCCAGGTGGAGATCCCGCCCACACGGTCTGATGTCATTCATGCCTGTGACATCATGGAAGATGCTGCAATCGCTTATGGTTTTAACAACATAGTCCGCACAACGCCCCGTACCTACACCGTGGCTAACCAGGTAAGTGACCACGCCTCTCAATTACACCCTCCCTAACCAGGCCACGCCCCTTACTGACACCCTCCCTAACCAGGCCACACCCCTTACTGACACCCTCCCTAACCAGGCCACACCCCTTACTGACACCCTCCCTAACCAGGCCACGCCCCTTACTGACACCCTCCCTAACCAGGCCACGCCCCTTACTGACACCCTCCCTAACCAGGCCACACCCCTTACTGACACCCTCCCTAACCAGGCCACACCCCTTACTGACACCCTCCCTAACCAGGCCACACCCCTTACTGACACCCTCCCTAACCAGGCCACGCCCCTTACTGACACCCTCCCTAACCAGGCCACGCCCCTTACTGACACCCTCCCTAACCAGGCCACGCCCCTTACTGACACCCTCCTTAACCAGGCCACGCCCCTTACTGACACCCTCCCTAACCAGGCCACACCCCTTACTGACATCCTCCCTAACCAGGCCACGGCCCTTACTGACACCCTCCCTAACCAGGCCACACCCCTTACTGACATCCTCCCTAACCAGGCCACGGCCTTAACTGTATTTGTATTTGTACAGCTCCCTCTGAACAAACTGACAGAGCTCCTGAGGCAGGATCTAGCTGCAGCCGGTTTCACTGAGGCGCTCACCTTTGCTCTGGTACGGACCCTCCCTCCCTCTCTCTGTCTCCCTCTCTCTCTCTCTGTCTCCCTCTCTCTCTTTCTGTCTGTCTCTATCTCCCTCCCTCTCTCTCTCTCTCCCTCTCTCTCTTTCTGTCTATCTCCCTCCTTCTCTCTCTCTCTCTGTATCTCCCTCCCTCTTTCTCTCTCTCCCTCTCTCTCTGTCTTTCTCTCTGTCTGTCTGTCTCTCTCTCTCTTTCTCTCTCCCTCCCTCTCACGCCCTCTCCCTCCCCTTCTCTCTCTCCCCCTCTCCCTCCCTCTCTCTCTCTTTCTCTTTGTGTAGGGGATAGATAAGTGATAAGTGCACAGGTATGAGAGGGTAGGTGAGTAAATAAGCACACAGGTGGGAGGGGGGTAGGTAAGCACACAGGTGTGAGGGGGATAGGTAAGCACACAGGTGTGAGGGGGATAGGTCAGCACACAGGTGTGAGGGGGATAGGTCAGCACACAGGTGTGAGGGGGATAGGTAAGCACGCAGGTGTGAGGGGGATAGGTCAGCATGCAGGTGTGAGGGGGGTAGGTAAGCACACAGGTGTGAGGGGATAGGTAAGTATTGAGCACACAGGTGTGAGGGGATAGGTAAGCACGCAGGTGTGAGGGAGATAGGTAAGCACGCAGGTGTGAGGGGGATAGGTAAGCAAGCAGGTGTGAGGGGGTAGGTAAGCACACAGGTGTGAGGGGGATAGGTAAGCACACAGGTGTGAGGGGGATAGGTGAGTATTGAGCACACAGGTGTGAGGGGGATAGGTAAGCACACAGGTGTGAGGGGGGCAGGTAAGCACACAGGTGTGAGGGGTAGGTAAGCACGCAGGTGTGAGGGGGATAGGTAAGCACACAGGTGTGAGGGGGGTAGGTAAGCACACAGGTGTGAGGGGGATAGGTAAGCACACAGGTGTGAGGGGGATAGGTAAGCACGCAGGTGTGAGGGGGATAGGTAAGCACACAGGTGTGAGGGGGGTTGGTCTTGAGCACACAGGCGTTTTTGGTAATCAGGTGCTGTCTCTGTAGTGCTCTCAGGAGGACATTGCTGATAAACTGGGGAGAAACATCTCAGAAATCAGAGCTGTGCACATCGCCAACCCGAAAACTGCCGAGTTCCAGGTGGGAAAACTCCTTCTGCTGTCTCAGAAAACACAGAAAATGCACCATGTGCAAATTAGCGTGCGTCACTGACAGTGTTCTTTACCAGAGGGTGCTATTGGTCTCTTTCAGACAGGCTGCTGTTGCTGCTGCAGTAACACTCTCTCCCTACAGGTGGCGCGCACCACCCTCCTGCCAGGCCTGCTCAAGACTCTGGCAGCAAACAGGAAGATGCCTCTGCCCCTCAAACTCTTTGAGATCTCCGATGTGGTGCTGAAAGATGACACAACAGGTGTGTGTGTGTGTGTGTGTGTGTGTGCGTGTGTGCGTGCGAGTGTGTGTGTGAGTGAGTGTATATGCGTGTGAGTGTGAGTGTGTGTGTATGTGTGTGCATGCATGTGAGTGAGTGAGTGAGTTAGTGTATATGCGCATGAGCGTGTGTGTATGTGTGTGTGTGCGTGCGAGTGAGTGTGTGTGAGTTAGTGTATGTGAGTGTGTGTGTGTGAGTGAGTGTATATGCGTGTGAGCGTGAGTGTGTGTGTGTGTGTGTGCGTGCGTGCGTGCATGTGTGCATGTGAGTGAGTTAGTGTATATGCACGTGTGTGTGTGTGTGTGTGTGTGAGTGAGTGAGTTAGTGTATATGCGTGTGAGCGTGAGTGTGTGCATGTGAGTGAGTGTGTGAGTGATTGAGTTAGTGTGTATGCGTGTGAGCGTGTGTGTGAGTGAGTGTGTGAGTGAGTGAGTTAGTGTATATGCATGTGAGCGTGAGTATGTGTGTGTTTGCATGTGTGTGTGTGTGTGTGTGTGAGTGTGTGAGTGTGTGTGTGAATTAGTGTATATGCGTGAGTTTGCATGTGCGTGTGAGTGAATGAGTTAGTGTATATGCGTGTGAGCGTGAGTGTGTGTGTGTGTGCATGTGAGTGTGTGCGTGTGCGTGTGAGTGTGAGTGTGTGTGTATGTGTATGTGTGTGTGTGTGAACGTGAGCGTGAGTGTGAGTGTGTGTGTGAGTGTGAGTGTGTGTGTGTGTGTGTGTGTGAGTAAGGGGATTTATTTTTTTCTCAGATGTGGGTGCCAGGAACAGCCGGCGTCTCTGTGCCGTGTACTACAACAAGAGTCCTGGGTTCGAGGTGATCCACGGCCTACTGGACCGGGTCATGCAGCTTCTGGAGGTTAATCCGGGCCCGGGAGAGGGGTACCACATCAAAGCCTCAGATGGTAAGAACCGCAGTGGCTGTGTGTCACAGTTCAGGGGTTGGGCTTGGAGTTGGGGTGGGGTGGTAGGGTTGGGGTTTGTTTAGGGTTGGTGTTGGGGATGGGGTTGGTGTTGGGGTGGGCGGGTGGGTTGGGGTAGGGTTGGGGTTGGTGTTGGGGTGGGGGGTTGGGGTTGGAGATGGGGTGGGGTTGGGTTGGGTTGGGGTTGGGTTAGGGTTGATGTTATGCAGTACCAAACACAGGATCCATATTTGTGGTACAGAAGCACTGCTGCTAATTATTCTAGTTATTCTTCATATTTGTGCCTCATTGAGGTTTTAGTATGGAGGTTCATAGCGTGTACTCTTATAGCTTATGGGATGAGTCAAGGTGTAGAATCGGTTCAGTTCTAAGAAACTGGATCTAGTTTTTCAGAACCATGGTTACAGACGGAATGGTTTTATTTTCCCTTCAAAAGAACTCAGTTCTGCAACATCAAACTTCTTGAGCTGCAGTTTCTTTGAGAGGAAGGATGCTGCTGGACTGTATGTTTCCTGTAGTTATTGAATTGTAAGGGCTGTGATGAGGAGGTCGTTTGCCTTGTTTTGTCTGCTTATGGAAGAGTGGGGTAGTAATGGAGCTGGTGAATGAACAGATCCATTAGATAATTAAAACCATGCAACTGCACATGAAAGCAGTATCAGCGCAGGCCTTAGTAATTGTCGTTGATATAACAAAGGAAAGGACCTGCTTCCATCCCGGCCCTATCAGGCAGGACTGGCAGGCCAGGGCAGTTTGAGTTCCTGTTTCCTGTTAATTATCAGTGATCTTGATGCAGTTTCACTGGCTGCAGTCACTACAGGATGATTATTAAAAACTCCTGCACACATTGTTTGAGTTTCTAGTTGGGCTGCAGCATATGGAAATACTGGAGCTGATATCAATAAGTGGTATTTGCCTGCACATTTAAGTTTCCACCTTCATCTCAATAGCAAATGAGCACAAACAGCAACTCATGAAGGAAAATGTTGCACATTTTATTATTATAGCAAAATATTTTAACTTGCTTACTTTGTTATTATGCAGAGAGTGTGGGGCTAGATAACTGCTGTGTCTCTGTGGCTTTGCTTTTGAATGTAACTGATAAGCATGGCAGGTGATGTTGAGGCCATTGTTGAGCGTGCCATTTTCACTGTGTACCAACTATAGCAGAGCATGATGTTAGCATCATTCAGTTACCAAAATCACTCCGGTGTCATGACCTTTAACCTGCCAAGGAGGGCATTTCAGAAGTGTTGGTCTGAGTGGACATCATTGGCTGCAGCTGTGGCAGTCGGTGGAGCTGATTGGCTGCCGTCTCTGAGTGATTCCTGCTGGTCTGGAGGCTCGTTTCCTGCTCTTATGACAGTGTTTCGGGGTTCGTAAAGGAACAGCAGCACATCTCTCCCTGCTGACATGCTCTCGCTAACCAGCCGTCACCAGGCCCCCCCATTCTCACTCCAATGGGAATGTTAAAATAGCGAGATTATGAGATTAATCTGACTGTGTCAATGGGGCAATATCAAATACCATATCAAAACAGTAGCGCTGTCATTGGTAACTTGCTCATAGCCTAGCACAGTTGGCCGTTGGGGTGACGTGTGTGGAGCTGAGGGTGGTTGGGGTTCGGGGTTCGGGGGTCGGGGGTTGGGGTTCGGGGTTCGGGGGTTGGGGGTCGGGGTTCGGGGGTTGGGGGTTGGGGGTTGGGGTTCGGGGGTCGGGGTTTGGGGGTTGGGGTGATGTGTGTAGAGCTGAGGGTGGTTGGCGGTCGGGGGTCGGGGGTTGGGGGTTGGGGTGATGTGTGTAGAGTTCAGGGTCGTTTTTGGTGGACAGTCGGGGGTCTAGGTGGGGGGGTCGGGGGTTGGGGGTTGGGGGTTGGGGTGATGTGTGTGGAGTTCAGGGTCGTTTTTGGTGGACAGTCGGGGGTCTAGGTGGGGGGGTCGGGGGTTGGGGGTTGGGGGTTGGGGTGATGTGTGTAGAGTTCAGGGTCGTTTTTGGTGGACAGTCGGGGGTCTAGGTGGGGGGGTCGGGGGTCCGGGCGGTGGCGGCTGACCTGTTCATACGGACCTCTCCATGGCAGCGGTAGGAGCAGTGGTTGACGGACAGCTGCTCATTTGAGAGATCTATGAGTGGTGAGCTGGCCTGCTGGGCCCCCCCGAGCATTCCCCTCCTTCCCCCCTCCCTGCGGTGAGGCCAGGGGGATGTGAACATGTGCCCCCCCCCCAGGACGACCGTGCGGGGAGGCCTGTCAGCAGATGTTTGGACAGGCAGGGGCACTTTGATCTCTGCCTGAAGCTGTGTCTGATCCCAGAATTTCAGAGCCCTGATTGGCCCCCTGTGTGCGCCCATCCTTCCATAGAGACCCAACTGCAACACGGTCTTCAGCAGGGCTCGGGTGGGGCTGGGGTGGGGCTGGGGGTCGGGTGGGGGGCCTGGGTCGGGGGGGGGCGGGGGGTGCTGGGCTGGGGCGAGACACACATACACTCACAGCTGTGAGTCTGATTGTGAGAGAGAGCTGTGTGGTGTAGACCTCTCTTTCTCTCTGGTGCAGACATCTTTCTGTGTGGTACAGACCCCTCTCTCTCTGGTGTAGACGCCTTTCTCTCTGGTGCAGACCTCTCTCTCTCTCTGGTGCAGACCTCTCTCTCTCTGGTGCAGACTTCTTTCTGTGTGGTGCAGACACCTCTCTTTCTGGTACAGACTGTTCTCTCTCTGGTACAGACTGTTCTCTCTCTCTGGTGCAGACCCCACTCTCTGGTACAGACCCCTCTCTCTCTGGTTCAGACCCCCCTCTCTCTCTCTGGTGCAGACCTCTCTTTCTCTGGTACAGACCCCTCTCTCTGGTGCAGACCTCTTTCTGTGTGGTACAGACCGCTCTCTCTCTGGTGCAGACCCCTCTCTCTCTGGTACAGACCCTCTCTCTGTCTGGTGCAGATCTCTCTCTGTGTGGTGCCATCCCCTCTCTCTGTCTGGTGCAGACCTCTCTCTGTGTGGTACAGACCCCTCTCCCTCTGGTGTAGACCTCTCTGTCTTTGGTGCCGACTTCTCTTACTTGCTCTCTCTATTTGCAGACTGCAGCTTCTTCCCCGGACGCTGTGCGGAGGTTTTTGCTCGTGAGCAGAGCATTGGCCGCCTCGGGGTCCTTCATCCTGACGTCATCAGTCGCTTCGAGCTCACCATGCCTTGCTCCGCCCTCGACATCGACATTGAGCCGTTCCTGTGACCTGTGCCCCGCTCGCCCTGCCCCTGGCCCCGCCCCGCTCACCCTGCTCCTGGCCCCGCCCCGCCCCTCTCGCCCCGCCCCTGGCCCCGCCCCGCTAGCCCTACCTCTGGCCCCGCTAGCCCTGCCCCTGGCCCTGGCCCCACCTCTGGCCCCGCTAGCCCCGCCCCGCCCCGCTCACCCCGCCCCGCTAGCCCCACCTGTTAGAGCCACATGCTTCTGAGGTTTGGGGTGTTTTGGCTCAGCTCAGCCCAGTGCTCCATTTCTCCCTCTCTCCCTCCTCTCTCACTGACTCCCTATCCCTCTCTCCCTCCCTCTAATCTCTCTGCCTCTCCCTGTTGGGTGACAAAATGGCCTCTGAATCACCCTAGTTTCCTGCACAGTGCAGCTGGGTTGGCTGTCACACTGTTATTAGAGTCATAGTCCCGTGGGTATCATCAGGAATACATCCTCTCACCTGCTCTGTCATTCAGTTTTATACATCAGATTAATATGAATAAGAAGCCTGTTTCTGTATGGCTGTTTTAAATAGCTGTCATAGTGTACATGAATAAAATATACTCGTCACTGATATTTCTCTCTCTTTGTATGCACTTTTCCCTGTTGTTCTGATTGGCAGCTTATCCATCCTTTGTTTATCATACACTGACTCAGAGCTCAATCACTGACTCATGCACTGACTCAGCTCAGTCACTGAGACTCATCATACACTGACTCAGAGCTCAGTCACTGAGACTCATCAGCCACTGACTCAGCTCAGTCTGTCAGTATTGTGAGCTTCAGAACAGCTCTGTCAATACAGTGAGCTTCAGAACACACACATGAACATACACAGGAACACACACTCACACACACATGAACACACACACACTACAAGACAGTATTAAGAGCCATTTGTGTTTGTCATGCTCATCATGTTTCATGTTATAATTATAAGAATTATTTAATAATACATTTTATTTAGAGGGCTTTTCATCAGAAATACAGAGAAGGTCTTGAAAGTATTTTACAAAAGGCAGCGATAAAACATTTCTGGCATAAACAGTTTCGATTGGACAGAAGGGATCAAGGTTGTGATTGGACAGAAGGGGTCAGGGATTTGATTGGATAGAAGGGGTCAGACGCAGTCGTGTTTCTGGCTGAGTGTTCAGGCGCAGTCGTGTTTCTGGCTGAGTGTTCAGGCGCAGTCGTGTTTCTGGCCGAGTGTTCAGGCGCGGTTGTGTTTCTGGCCGAGTGTTCAGGCGCGGTTGTGTTTCTGGCTGAGTGTTCAGGCGCAGTCGTGTTTCTGGCTGAGTGTTCAGGCACGGTCGTGTTTCTGGCCGAGTGTTCAGGTGCGGTTGTGTTTCTGGCCGAGTGTTCAGGTGCGGTCGTGTTTCTGGCTGAGTGTTCAGGTGCAGTCGTGTTTCTGGCTGAGTGTTCAGGCACGGTCGTGTTTCTGGGTTAGTGTTCAGGCGCAGTCGTGTTTCTGGCTGAGTGTTCAGGCACAGTCGTGTTTCTGGCCGAGTATTCAGGCACAGTCGTGTTTCTGGCCGAGTATTCAGGTGCGGTTGTGTTTCTGGCTGAGTGTTCAGGCGCAGTCGTGTTTCTGGCTGAGTGTTCAGGCGCAGTCGTGTTTCTGGCTGAGTGTTCAGGCGCAGTCGTGTTTCTGGCTGAGTGTTCAGGCACAGTCGTGTTTCTGGGTTAGTGTTCAGGCGCAGTCGTGTTTCTGGCCGAGTGTTCAGGCAGTAGGCCTGTCTCAGAGCAGGCCCAGGAGCCGGAAGGCTTTGTTGAGCAGGACCGTGTTGACCAGGCCCACCACCGTGTAGGTGGTGAACTTGTAGGGCACCTCGATCTCTCTGCGCCTGCGTGTGCGGGCATCGCTGGCACATGCCTGGTGCCAGGAGCACAGTGCCCACAGGCTGGCACTCTTCACCACGTGCCGTGTGCCCAGCAGCAGAGCCACGCCCATCAGGGAGCGCATCCCCCCCAAAAGCAGCGCCCCCCAGGTCAGCGGCGGGAGGGGGATGGGGAAGTCCCCCTGGGGCTCGAAGGTCTCCCCGAGCTGCTCGTTCACCCAGTACCCGGCCGAGCAGCCGGCGCCCACCCCCAGGATGGTGGTGGTGTCCCCCCGCGTGGTGCTGTAATGGTCCAGCTCGGGGTAGCTGTAGCTGAGGAGAAAGGGCAGTACCACTGACACCACGGGGGAGAGCGGGCTCGTTAGCTGCAGCCGGTCGAAAGCGTCCCACGCTGGGTAGGTAAGCAGCATCAGCAGCACTGAAATCAGGGCTCCCCCAATAACGTCCTGAAAGAGGGGCGAGAAAAGCGCTTAGAAACGCAGCCAGACTTTAAAAGTGAACTTTAAACTGAGCTTTAAACTGAGCTTTAAAACTGAGCTTTAAAACTGAAAACTCGCCACACAGAAATCAAGCTGCTGTCAAGAGTGTGTGTTAATATTGTGCGTGTGCAAGTGTGTGTGTAAATGCGTGCGTATGTATGTGCACGTGTGAGAGTGCGTGCGTATGTATGTGCAGGTGTGAGAGTGCGTGCGTGTGTGTGTGCAGGGGCAAGGTTTTTTTTGTGTTACTCACCAGTGCAGAGTGCATGCCTGTGTACAGACGGCTGAGACACACCAGGGCAGACAGCACCACAGCCAACAGCAGCCCCGACTCAAACTGGAACTACAGGACACACAGACTCAAACTACAGGACACACAGACTCAAACTGAAACTAAAGGACACACAGACTCAAACTGGAACTACAGGACACACAGACTCAAACTACAGGACACACAGACTCAAACTGGAACTACAGGACACAGATACTCAAACTGGAACTACAGGACACACAGACTCAAACTGGAACTACAGGACACACAGACTCAAACTACAACACACAGACTCAAAATGAAACTACAGGACACAGACTCAAACTGAAGCTACAGGACATAGACTCAAACTGAAGCTACAGGACACACAGACTCAAACTACAACACAGAGACTCAAACTGAAGCTACAGGACACAGACTCAAACTATAGGACACACAGACTCAGACTGAAACTACAGGACACAGACTCAAACTGAAACTACAGGGGACACAGTCTCAAACTACAACACACAGACTCAAACTGAAGCTACAGGACAGAGAGACTCAAACTATCGGACACACAGACTCAGACTGAAACTACAGGGCATAGACTCAAACTGAAGCTACAGGACACAGAGACTCAAACTATAGGACACACAGACTCAAACTGAAACTACAGGAGACACAGACACCTGGCCATACTTGGCCACACAGGGCTTAATAACAGGTACCACGTCATGTAGCGCATGCATACACATACACATACACGCACATACAGGTGTTTACTTGTAGGTGTGTGATCAGGCAGACTCACAGAGGTGAATTAGATTCTCAATGATGTCGTCACTTTAAATTCCACACATTGTACCTGACTGAGAAGACTAAACCAGAGCCTCAATCTTTCCCCTTCACCTCTCTCCTGTTTCTGTCCTTTCATCAACTCTGCAGAAATAAGCCCCCCCCCCCCCCCCCCCCACTTACCCCTACCTCACAGGTTGGTGTTTGAATGGCATTATTTCCCTCATTCTCTCTCTCGTCTCTATCCATCCATCTCTCTTTCTCTGTCTCCTGCTGCCCTTTTCTCTGTGTTTCCGTTTCTGCATTTGAATGAAGCGTGAAGCTGAGTGCAGATTGATGCAGTTCCTCCTCCTGTGGGTGCGGCTCCACGCATTGAGTGGAGGTTCATGAAGACGCTGAATAGCTGCTCACACAAAGGACCTGAGACAGCACGCTGCTCTCTGACCTGTGATTGGCTGGCCTGACCTTTCACCTCTCAGGCCTCAGGTACCTACAGCTGGCCTACAGAATCACACACACCCACATACACCCATGCGAGCTCTTCCTGTTCCTCCCTAACACACACATACACACACATGCTCGCACACTCTCACACACACCCATACGAGCTCTTCCTGTTCCTCCCTAACACATTCACATCCTGCACACACTCCCACACACACCCATACGAGCTCTTCCTGTTTCTTCCTAACGCACACAAACACAAGTGCACACTCACTCACTCATGCGCACACACACATGGGCACACACTCTCTCTCACACACCTATGCACGTGCACACACCCACACACTCACACAGGCATAACAGAATTCCTGTGCATCATACACAGGAGTATTTGAGCTCATCCAGGTTTGCACACACAAACAATTTGGACACACTTCTGTTGTTAATAAAGCTCCTTAATGCTTCAGACATATCTGAGAGGGAACAGTGAGTCAGAACAGGCTAAGCCACATACCTGGTCTATCTGTTCTCACCTGTTTTTCAAAAGGATGCATTGCCTTTTCTACACCTGTAAAACCAGCATAAATGGACCCACTGAAACCAGGGCATTAACTCCACCCTGTAACCACTGACACCAGTGCATTAACTCTAACCTGTAACCACTGACTCATGTGCATTAACCTTACCCTGTAACCACTGACACCATTAACTCTAACCTGTAACCACTGACTCATGTGCATTAACTTTACCCTGTAACCACTGACACCATTAACTCTACCCTGTAACCACTGACATCAGTGCATTAATTCAAAATTGTAAACACTGACCAGTGCATGCACTCTACCCTGTAACCACTGACATCAGTGCATTAACTCTACCCTGTAACCACTGACCAGCGCATTAACACTACCCTGTAACCACTTATCAGCCAGCGCATGAACTCTACCCTGTAACCACTGACATCAGCGCATTAACTCTACCCCGTAACCACTGACCAGCGCATTAACTCTACCCTGTAACCACTGACACCAGCGCATTAACCCTACCCTGTAACCACTGACCAGTGCATTAACTCTACCCTGTAACCACTGACCAGCGCATTAACACTACCCTGTAACCACTTATCAGCCAGCGCATGAACTCTACCCTGTAACCACTGACATCAGCGCATTAACTCTACCCCGTAACCACTGACCAGCGCATTAACTCTACCCTGTAACCACTGACACCAGCGCATTAACCCTACCCTGTAACCACTGACCAGCGCATTAACTCTACCCTGTAACCACTGACCAGCGCATTAACACTACCCTGTAACCACTGACACCATTAACTCTACCCTGTAACCAGTGGTAACAGTTGGGTGGGAGGAGCTCTATCTGACTGAAGATGAGCGACACCCCCCTATGATCTTCCCCTTGGGGAGCCACGATCACCAACCACCACCAGCAAGGGACCCCAGAACTGAGCCTTGGGCCAGAGCGCCAGGGACCCCCCCAGGACCACCCCCCCCCCCCCCCCCCCCGTATCCACAGCTTCCCTGGCCAGGACTGGCCACTGACCTCTGATGGTCACCCACCTGGAACCTGTGGGTGGCGCTGAAGAGGAAGGTGAAGAAGATGGCGGTGGCTGCCATGGCGTGGGTGGAAGGCATTCCGTATTCCGCATTTACGCGCGTCTCCAACTTCACCACAGGGGGCGACAGAGGCCGTGGCATCTTCAGCATGTCCTTCAACACCTGGCCGATGTACATCACCACCTTACAGCACAGGAAGTGACGCTATAAGCACCCAAAATGGATGTGAAAAGGGCGTTTCCCAAAAGCTCACCCCCCTGGTGTAGGAACACAGGAGGAAGAAGCCACACTACTTCCTGTTTCAGGTGTGATGCACTCGTTCAGCCTGGACTGTGACCAACACTGTCACTGTCATATTTAAACCAGGCTACGGAGAGACCCAGGTGATTTTCTCTACACTGAAGACCCAAAACCCAGGTGATCATCTCTGTACTGAAGACCCAAAACTCAGGTGATTACCTCAGCACTGAAGACCCAAAACTCAGGTGATTACCTCAGCACTGATGACCCAAAACTCAGGTGATCATCTCTGCACTGAAATCCCAAAACTCAGGTGATCATCTCTGTACTGAAGGCAAGTGCAACATCACCACTGCAGTATAAATAAGTAATTGCTGTCTGTAGTAGGGTCTGGCAACAATCTGGAGGTCCTGAGCTTTTAGAGATGTATTGTAAGCTCAGCAGTTATGTTTAATTAATGAATGGAGAAGAGAGAGAGTGAGAGAGAGAAAGAGAAAGAGAGATAGAAGCATCAGTTTTTCTTTCCTGTGTTTGTGGGAAGAACACTTGTAAGCAGAATTCCTGGGGTGGTGCTAATTCCATCATTAACATTTTTAATGGATGTCTACAAGCCTCCTGGTGTTAAAATACAAGATGCTCGCTGACAGTGCTGTGGCTCGAGTCACTGTCTTCCTTTGCCTGATTCTTATTCAGAAATGGAGGTGATAGACCAACTGTTATGGCCCTTGGGGTGCTGAGACACAGATTTCATCAACAAGTGTTAACATAACCATAGCAATAAAAGATAAATCCTGACAAACATGCCCTCATGTGCCTTCCAATCACAAACAAAAAAATCTATTGAGAATTACGGAACAGAGACAGAGAGAAATTTCCACATATGCAACTGCTAGCTGCCACACTCCCCCACCTGACCTGCTCTAGCTGCCACATCCACAGTGCTGCCACACTCCCCCACCTGACCTGCTCTAGCTGCTACACCCACAGTGCTGCCACACTTCCCACCTGACCTGCTCTAGCTGCCACACCCACAGTGCTGCCACACTCCCCCATCTGACCTGCTCTAGCTGCCACACCCACAGTGCTGCCACACTCCCCCACCTGACCTGCTCTAGCTGCCACATCCACAGTGCTGCCACACTCCCCCACCTGACCTGCTCTAGCTGCTACACCCACAGTGCTGCCACACTCCCCCACCTGACCTGCTCTAGCTGCCACACCCACAGTGCTGCCACACTCCCCCACCTGACCTGCTCTAGCTGCCACATCCACAGTGCTGCCACACTCCCCCACCTGACCTGCTCTAGCTGCTACACCCACAGTGCTGCCACACTTCCCACCTGACCTGCTTCTAGCTGCCACACCCACAGTGCTGCCACACTCCCCCACCTGACCTCCTCTAGCTGCCACATCCACAGTGCGGCCACACTCCCCCACCTGACCTGCTCTAGCTGCTACACCCACAGTGCTGCCACACTTCCCACCTGACCTGCTTCTAGCTGCCACACCCACAGTGCTGCCACACTCCCCCACCTGACCTGCTCTAGCTGCCACACCCACAGTGCTGCCACACTCCCCCACCTGACCTGCTCTAGCTGCTACACCCACAGTGCTGCCACACTTCCCACCTGACCTGCTCTAGCTGCCACACCCACAGTGCTGCCACACTCCCCCACTTGACCTGCTCTAGCTGCCACACCCACAGTGCTGCCACACTCCCCCACCTGACCTGCTCTAGCTGCCACACCCACAGTGCTGCCACACTTCCCACCTGACCTGCTTCTAGCTGCCACACCCACAGTGCTGCCACACTCCCCACCTGACCTGCTGAAAGCTGCCACACTCACAGGGCAGTCACATTTCCTCACCTGTCTTGGTGCAGCTCCAGGTGTGTGAGCTTAGCTGATTACAGTGCTGAGAAATGCAAAGAGCAGCTATTCAGTCACACAATACACAGGTGCTCTGCACACGCTACACATGCACTATGAACATGCTACACACTACACACATGCTACTGAATGCAGTTTATGTGGTACACGCACACACACTTTTAAACGTATGTTTCACACACCTGCTATACATGCGCTTTAACCATGCGTGTTCTGTGTGCATGCTGTTCACACACAGTTCCTAAGGAAGAGGCTCACCACTGCAGCCCTTGTGCATATGATGAATGAAACAGGAAGTTACCTTGTGCGTGCCTGTAATGGACTCATCACTGTCACCCAAGGCACAATGTGCCAGTTCACCGGTCTACATGCACACACAAACACACACACACTCCTGTATATACACACACACACACACAGACAGACAGACACAAACACAGACACACATACACACACACACACATACATACATACACAGACACACACTCCTGCATACACACTATACTCTGATCTGTGCAGCTGTTAGGTTTAGGGTGACCTTTAGGGTACGGTATCTCTGTGGTAGACCATGTGGAGTGTGAGATGCTCCATGTTTAAGAGCTCACACAGGAGCGTTTACCTCGGGCAGCTGTGCTGGTAGACACAGGCTCCCATGGTGGTGGGACAAAGACAGTGTTGTCCCCCCTCCATTTTATTCCCCTAAGGCAGGACGCAAAGAATTTAAACTATTTATTGTGTACTCATCCCTGTTTCCCTGTGAGGAGTGCAGATGTGCGCTGTTTGGGTTTAGAGAAGCATAAGGCACAGCTGCACTGTGGGACTGGTGCATTTGGGGACAGCTGCATTCTGGGATAGCTTCACTGTGGGACAGATGCATTCTGGGATAGCTGCACTGTGAGACAGGCCCATTCTGGGATAGCTGCACTGTGGGACAGGCCCATTCTGGGATAGCTGCACTGTGGGACAGATGCATTCTGAAACAGCTGCACCATAATACAGCTGTACTGTGAGACAGGTGCATTCTGGGACAGCTGTATTATAAAACAATGCTATAGCCCATATACCCATATAAAACAATGCTATAGCACATCCACCATTATAAAACACTGCTATATCACATACACCCCTATAAACACTGTTATATCACATCTGCCCATATAAAACACTGCTATAGAATGGGGTTTGCCACTTGAAGCAGGTCAGTTTTAGGCAGCAACAACAGGCCATTGTGGTGACAGCAGATGTCACTGTACGGAGCCACACACAAGGACTCTTTAATTAGGGCCTTACTAGCAGAGATTTAGCTGTGGCCTTCAGCTCCATGGGCCTGAAATCAAATTTAAAGCCATGGAGCACTTCACCTGACAAACAGAAAACCAGCACACTGTGTATAACATCAGTGTTACAGCACACTGTGTATAACATCAGTGTTACAGCACACTGTGTATAACATCACAGAGTTACAGCACACTGTGTATAACATCACAGAGATACAGCACTGTGTATAACATCACAGAATACAGCACACTGTGTATAACATCACAGTTACAGCACACTGTGTATAACATCACAGTTACAGCACACTGTGTATAACATCACAGTTACAGCACACTGTGTATAACATCACAGTTACAGCACACTGTGTGTAACATCACAGTTACAGCACACTGTGTGTAACATCACAGTTACAGCACACTGTGTATAACATCACAGTTACAGCACACTGTATAACATCAGTGTTACAGGACAGTGTGTATAACATCACAGAGTTACAGCACACTGTATAACATCAGTGTTACAGGACAGTGTGTATAACATCACAGAGTTACAGCACACTGTATAACATCAGTGTTACAGGACAGTGTGTATAACATCACAGAGATACAGCACTGTGTATAACATCACAGAATACAGCACACTGTGTATAACATCACAGAGTTACAGCACACTGTGTATAACATCACAGATACAGCACGCTGTGTATAACATCACAGAGTTACAGCACACTGTATAACATCAGTGTTACAGGACAGTGTGTATAACATCACAGAGTTACAGCACACTGTGTATAACATCAGTGTTACAGCACACTGTGTATAACATCACAGAGTTACAGCACGCTGTATATAACATCACAGATACAGCACGCTGTGTATAACATCACAGTTACAGCACACTGTATAACATCAGTGTTACAGGACAGTGTGTATAACATCATAGAGTTACAGCACACTGTGTATAACATCACAGAGTTACAGCACTGTGTGTATAACAGCCCTATCAAAAAATTGCATTTAAAAATGTTTGACATTTTTTGAACATAAGGCTTTGGCATCCTCTAACCATTTGTTGCATTCCAGCTTTGCTTTAGAGAGAAAAGAGCGCAGTGCTTCAGTAGGGAAAGAAAGAGAGCAGTGTTTCTGTAGGGAAAGAGACAGAGAGCAGTGTTTCTGTAGGGAAAGAGACAGAGAGCAGTGTTTCTGTAGGGAAAGAGACAGAGAGCAGTGTTTCTGTAGGGAAAGAGACAGAGAGCAGTGTTTCTGTAGGGAAAGAAAAAGACAGCAGTGTTTCTGTGGGGAAAGAGAGAGAGCAGTGTTTCTGTAGGGAAAGAAAAAGACAGCAGTGTTTCTGTGGGGAAAGAGACAGAGAGCAGCGTTTCTGTAGGGAATGAGGCAGAGAGCAGTGTTTCTGTAGGGAAAGAGAGAGAGCAGTGTTTCAGTGGGGAAAGAGACAGAGAGCAGTGTTTCTGTGGGGAAAGAGACAGAGAGCAGTGTTTCTGTGGGGAAAGAGACAGAAAGCAGTGTTTCTGTGGGGAAAGAGACAGAAAGCAGTGTTTCTGTGGGGAAAGAGAAAGAGACAGAAAAACTCACGGTCCACATGTTGACCAGCCGGCGGCACAGGAAGGGGTCAAGGTTCCAGTGGATGCAGGGCAGGAAGGAGATGTAGAAGACTTCCTGTCCCAGGCCTGCAGACACCAGGAACAGGTAGTACAGGAGCACATTCCTCACCTGGTACTGAGGGCCAGATGGAGCCTACAGGTGGGACAGGTGAAGGCAAAGTGATGGTTATTTCTACAAAGATGAAAGTTACAGGTAAAGAGTTGAGAATGCAATACCAGAAGACCCAGGGCTCTGGCCCTAAGGACTCCACAGATTCATTCAAGCAAAATATAACCGGTTCATACTGAAAAAGACCGAGGGAACAGTGCATGAAAGACTATCACTATCAAGTACTGAGCTGTAGGAGTGAGATACCCAACAGGATGTTGGGATACACAGCAAAGTATTCTGGGTGTAAATATGAGGAGGTTATATTGATGTTATAGAACACCTTTGTCAGACCACATTAACAGCACTGTGTGCAGTCCTAGGGAAACATAGAGGCTCTGGAAAAGGAGGGCATCTAAATTGGTTCCAGGTATGAAATGTAATGTTATGAGGAAAGACTGAAGACACTTGCACTATTCAGGTTGAGCAAATGGAAAGTATCTGACTGAGGTTTTCAGACTCAGGAAGTCTGAGATAGGGGACAAAGTGAACTGCAGAAATGTTTCCAGGTTGAGTTTCCAGGTTGGGGGGGGATTCCTGAAGGGAATCAGCAGCATGGGGGGGGGGGGGGGGGGGGGGGGGGGTAAGACTGCTAATTCTGCAGGGATCTTAGGAAGTCTTTTTCATTATGCAGAGAGGTGTTAATATATGGAACAGCTTGGCAGGTAATTTACTACGGGCAGAAGCCCTTTGGATATTGAAGTCCAGAATACCCTGTTCTCATCACGATGAATCCTTACGTGTTTGTATTTATCGCATGGAGGTTTCATACTGTGCTATGGGTCCTTATGTGTGTGTAATTAGCACATGGAGGTTTCATCCCTGAGTAGAGCAGCACACGCGCACACACACACCCGCATGCGCACACACACGCGCACATGCACGCACATACATGCACACAGTACTGTGCAAAAGTCAGAGACCACACTTTAGTTTATTCAATTTCCAGTCAAATCAACTGTTCAGTGCTAAAAATATTTTGGTGTCAGACAATAATGTAGGAAACACATTGAACAGAAAATGACAGAAAAGCCTCCACAACTGCATATATCATATGCATATATCAAATCTATCAACATTTGTCCTCTCTTTTGTGCACCCTACTACCCCTATCTTCCATCCTTCCAATCAACAAACAAGTTACAACTGTGTTCTCCCAACAAAAACTGTTACCAAAAGTGTGACTGACGTGAAGAAAACAGGAACTTGCAAAACTATATACTGCATATTATGCTGGTGAAAAAATCAAGCTAAATGTAACTTTTTGAAGCGAAATGAAAGTATCAGTGTAGAAAACAGGCAATGTCGTTGCCGGAGTTGTCGTCTGGAACGACGATACGTTTACAAGGGGGACTATAACACGCTGTAGGACTTGGAGGCAGGGTATCGGAGGAGCAGGAAACCTCAGCACGTGCGCTAGTCTGTGCGAGATTACATCCTGTGCGGGTGTCGCTTTATGCTCGGTGGAAAAAAAAAACATTTTGTGTAACTGCCGTTAGTGTTTCTCTCGGTTGTTCCGGAGACCTGTGAGTAGACTGTCCGAACGTTTCCAAAATACAACTTCAGCCGTTTACACGTCTGTGATCTAAAATGCAAAACGTTCGAAAGAAGCTTTAAAATGAAACGCAGAATATCAGTATACCGATCTGTACAATATCTGCTCGACATTTTAAAGCAGGTCGAGAAACGGGAAAAGCCAGTTACAAAGTATCTATCTTAGTTTCAGGTTGGAGTTGAATGAGTGGTTTGGAATATCAAAGGCAACGCTAAAATTGTACCAAACTAATACACGGTTTAAGGTACCAATTGTTTAGAAATGTTTAACTTACATCCACTTTGTTTCCATTCACTTCATCTTTGTAATTAGAGCTGCCGCTGTGGTCTTCTGCGCCAATCAGCTGTCCCTGTAGATGGCCATTTCCACGCCGACTGCGAGGCAGCGCCGCGTTGCTGGTCGTGTCGTGGTTTCTATAATCCTCGGTCAAGTGCGCTTTGTCACAAGCGCGCCGATGCTCGTCCTCGACTGCAAACAAGCCACATTTCCTTTGAAATCTGGCTACCAGCTCTGAATCCTGCAGGTATGTAATGAATTTAAACATTGCGCCATTCATGTATAATATGGATACGTGAGTATTCCTGGCGTACGCCACTGTAACGACACTGAGCGTTTTCCCCAGGTGTGGAGGTGTGTACTCAGGTGCGTTCTCCAACAGGTGTTTACTGTCGAGCTGTCCTAAAGCCCGACGGATATACAGATAAAGCTATAGATAAATTATGGGTTTGTCCCTTGCGTAATTTCCCTACTGATATGGGCAGTAGGCTACAGAAAACAGCACCTATGTTTCAGTGTTAAACCTGTTATTCAGGTCACGTTTGTGCTGTCTGATTGGGCCCTAATGCAAGCATACATTTCCTAGCAGCTGTAGTCAAACTCAATGGTGCCAGATCCCTTCCTGAAATGCATGAATTGGTCATTTATTTTTATTTATCTGCTGCTGTCCGGTTTTGGCATTAAAAGAACAAAATTATATTAAGTATTTGTGGTGGACAGGGATGGTACAACTGTTACATCACAGTAGAGCACCAATCCCCAAATCTTAGAGTTTATTTTTGTTAATGGTTTTATTTACACATTGAGTTTGGCAGTCAGTTAAATAACAACACAATGTAACATTTAAAGTAACACAAAGTAACACAAACCCAAAGTGCTGTGAGAAAAACCCTAAAAACAACAGCCAGTGACATCACCTGCAGTCTCCAGTCTCTGATCCATACTAAAGAGTGGTATATGCATGGGAGCAGCAGTCTCTGGTCCATACTAAAGAGTGGTATATGCATGGGAGCAGCAGTCTCTGATCCATACTAAAGAGTGGTATATGCATGGGAGCAGCAGTCTCTGGTCCATACTAAAGAGTGTTATATGCATGGGAGCAGCAGTCTCTGATCCATACTAAAGAGTGGTATATGCATGGGAGCAGCAGTCTCTGATCCATACTAAAGAGTGTTATATGCATGGGAGCAGCAGTCTCTGATCCATACTAAAGAGTGTTAAATGCATGGGAGCAGCAGTCTCTGATCCATACTAAAGAGTGTTATATGCATGGGAGCAGCAGTCTCTGATCCATACTAAAGAGTGTTATATGCATGGGAGCAGCAGTCTCTGATCCATACTAAAGAGTGTTATATGCATGGGAGCAGCAGTCTCTGATCCATACTAAAGAGTGTTAAATGCATGGGAGCAGCAGTCTCTGATCCATACTAAAGAGTGTTATATGCATGGGAGCAGCAGTCTCTGATCCATACTAAAGAGTGTTATATGCATGGGAGCAGCAGTCTCTGATCCATACTAAAGAGTGGTATATGCATGGGAGCAGCAGTCTCTGGTCCATACTAAAGAGTGGTATATGCATGGGAGCAGCAGTCTCTGATCCATACTAAAGAGTGTTATATGCATGGGAGCAGCAGTCTCTGATTCATACTAAAGAGTGTTATATGCATGGGAGCAGCAGTCTCTGATCCATACTAAAGAGTGGTATATGCATGGGAGCAGCAGTCTCTGATCCATACTAAAGAGTGGTATATGCATGGGAGCAGCAGTCTCTGATCCATACTAAAGAGTGTTATATGCATGGGAGCAGCAGTCTCTGATCCATACTAAAGAGTGGTATATGCATGGGAGCAGCAGTCTCTGGTCCATACTAAAGAGTGTTATATGCATGGGAGCAGCAGTCTCTGATCCATACTAAAGAGTGGTATATGCATGGGAGCAGCAGTCTCTGATCCATACTAAAGAGTGGTATATGCATGGGAGCAGCAGTCTCTGGTCCATACTAAAGAGTGTTATATGCATGGGAGCAGCAGAATGTCATGTAAAGATGTGAATTTAATAAGAAACTGGGCATCTTGCTCTTTACTCTTATCTGTAATGTAGGCTGCATCTGCCACACCATGTTTTGTGGGGATATATTTTGTGTGGCAGGGCAAAAGCACAGTGAGGTTCTGTTAGTGCACTTCTGTTCAGCAGAAGGGGCAGAATCAGGTCTAGGGGAGTCACACACAGTCACACACACTCATACGCACTCACACACACACACACACACACACACACACACACACACACACTCTCACACACACTCATACACACTCTCTCTCTCACACTCACACACACACTCACACACACTCTCTCTCACCTACACACACACACACACACACACACACACACTCTCACACACACTCATACACACTCTCTCTCTCACACTCTCACACACACACACACACACACACTCACACACACTCTCTCTCACCTACACACACACACTCACACTCACACACACACACACACACACACTCACTCACACTCTGCCCTCCACGGTATGGGAATGGTAGGGTGATTAGTTATCTTTGCTACATACTTAAGGCATTTGGATTTGAGATAAGAGACAAATATAAGACAAAAGTGCAGGCAATCAGCTTTTATTTCATGGAATTTATGTGTGTATGTTTCACCATTTTACAGAAATGGCTGTTTTTGTGTTGAATGTCCTCATTTTCAGCTGTGCAAAATTAATTTAACAGATGACTGACAGGTGCTCACCTGTCGTGAAAACCAAAGGGCTAACTATGGCTAAAAAATTATTTACCTGTGAGCAGAGAGGACAGAAGAATTCATTACAAAGAATAGCACAAGAAACTGGGTATATCAAGTACAGCAGTTTGGAAAGTCTTGAAAAAGAAATAAACCACCGGTGGACTCTGAAATAAACACCGTACAGGTTGGCCAAGGAAGACCGATTCAGCTAATGACAAACAAACCCAGAGTGCTGTGAGAAGAACCCTAAAAACAGCAGCCAGTGACATCACCTGCAGTCTCCAGAGGGCAGGGAGAGAATATCACAAAACCCTAAAAACAGCAGCCAGTGACATCACCTGCAGTCTCCAGAGGGCAGGGTGAAAATATCACAAGCCTCCGTACACAGGAGACTTTGAGTACTGCAAGCTGCAGACCTCTCATCAGCAGCAAGAATCAAAAGGCCAGATTAGAATTCCCCAAAAAATACAGAGATGTGGCAGAAGAATTCTGGAATACACTTTTTATGGACAGATGAGACCAAAACAAACTGAGCATTTAGTCTGTCGGAGAAACGGATTGGTCTCGGTTTCACCGGCTGGCGGAGAGAGCACACGCACCTGGGCTGCATTAATTAAGCAGCCAAGGTGCGGTGTTCCTCAGCACAGTTCAGGGTTGAGACCAGGAGCTCACACCGAGAGCGAGCTGAGCGATTCTTTATTTTGTCTTTGAGTTTAGTTTGTCGGAGCACGAGACAGAGAAAGACAAGCCGCTGAACCGCTGTCGCTGGATTTTGTTTTGTTTTAGTTTATTGTTTTTGCCCAGAACCCGTGAGGAAGAAGGGTGAAGGGGTCCGTTTATTTAATCCGACACCCTTCAGCTGTGAAATATGGAGGAGGTAGTGTCATGGCTTGGGCATGTATGGCTGCTTCTGGAACAGGCTCACTCATCTTTATTGATGATGTAATGGACGATGGCAGCAGTCAGATACATTTGGAAATGTACAGACAGATTTTCATCTACAACCTTCCCAAATTCTCCCACGTCACTCCTCTGCTGCCATCACTCCACTGGCTACCTGTCGCCGCCAGGATCCGGTTCAAAACCCTGACCCTTGCCTACACTGCTGCCAACAGGACAGCCCCCATCTACTTGCAGGACATGATTCGCTTCTATGTGCCTGCTCGACCACTCCGCTCTGCGGCAGCAGGGCGCCTGGTAACCCCTCCCACCCGCCCAAAGGGATCACAGAGCTTCTCCACCCTAGCTCCCCAGTGGTGGAACGAACTTCCCGTCCCTCTCCGAACCTCCCCCTCACTACCCATCTTCCGCCGTGGCCTGAAGACTCATCTCTTCAGACTATACCTAGATTAACCACCACCATGCTGTATATTTCACTCTTTAATTTAAAAAAAAAAAAACCCCTTTTCATGTCACTTGTTACATGTTGCCCCATCCCAGCACCTTTTGGTAATTTGTATTTGTCCTAATACTGTAGCTTATTCTTCTGCCTAGTTGGCTTTGCAGAGGTTAGGTTAGAATAGTGTTCACTGTGTGAACTGTGTTCTTGCCTAGAAATAGCTGTACAAAATAAGTATTATACCTTTCTGAACTTGTGTTCAGCAGTTGCCTACGACCATGATATGCACTTTTTGTACGTCGCTTTGGATAAAAGCGTCTGCGAAATAAATGTAATGTAAAGATTTTCTCTGGCTATGTACGGAGATACTCCAACCTCATCGGCTAGTGCTTCTTCCTGCAGAAGGACAATGGCCCCGAACACACTGCCTGTGCAACCAAAGCATTCATCAATGGGGAAAAAGTGGAACATTTTTGACTGGCCTAGTCAGGCACCAGTTTTAATCTAACAGAGCAGGCAAAGATCAACTGAAAGCAGCTGCAGCGAAGGCCTGGAAAGACATTTCTAAATAAGACACCAAACAATTTAATTCTAAATTAATCTTAGCTTTTGCACAGCTGGAAATGGGGGGACTTGGCACAAAGACAGCTGTTTCTGTAAAATGCTAAAACATAAATGCATGTAAATACCATTAAATAAAAGCTGATTGTCTGTTCTTTTGTCTCATTTTCATCTTTTCCCAAATCCAAATGCCTTAACTACACAGCAGAAATAACAGATTTCACTCCACTTCCCGTGCTTTTGCAGGGAACTGTCTATGAGTTAGCCACAGATGCCAGGCTTATGAATGTGTCTATTTATTGCAGCTCTTCAGGTTAATGTTGTTGCTACAGGTTATAATAAGTGCCCTTGCTGGAAATCAAACCTTCAATATTTTAGTCCAGTCCAGTTTTCAGGACATTGGATGACTCACTAATGCAAGTTTTTACCTTTTTGTATTTTCGGTACAGTATATACAGTGACGTTTTGTGGTAAGGAAGAGCATCCTTTGAACTTTACCCTTTCTCGGAAACTGGAATTTAACCTCATTGTGCAGCTTTAAATTCAATGATAAGAAACCCTTTGTCTGCGATGTTTTGATGACGCGCGAGGAGCCTTATTATTTCAATATCTGCGACTCGTCTGTTTTCTCTGTCCCCCAGCGCGATTTAAACAGGATTTTCATGCACCCCGAGGTGGTCGGAGCGGCGCCGGAGGACTCTTTAGCCGTGAAGACTCGTGTCTGTTCTTCTCTGCGGGCTGCCCTCAACATCCACGCACAGGCGGACAAACCCTCGCGCTGAAATCACTGGCATTACATCATCACTTTTCCAAACCGAAGCATAACAGTCCCGTTAATATGTAACGGGAGGATCAAAACAGCGAAGGGGGCGACCGGCTGTACAATTAACAAGAGACATTGTGAGGATTTTTAAAAATAGTAATGCCATATAATGTAAACAAGGGGAGGATGGCGCATTCAAGAACAGAGTGTACATCGTCATCGCTCGTCTGGAAGGTCTTTTGTGTGAGCGTGTGAACAGCAAAAGATGAGATGGCAGAAGCTCATTTAGCCAACAGCGGATCGGAAACGCAGGGTGCAGTGGTTTTCCCTTATGAGGAGTATGAATGCAAAATATGTTATAATTATTTCGACCTTGGTCGCCGCGCGCCAAAGATTCTGGAATGCTTGCACACGTTTTGTGAGGAGTGTCTGCACACTCTGCACCTCCGCGATGACCGACCGTGGCGCGTCAGCTGCCCTGTGTGTCGCCACAGGACTCCGGTGCCGGACTACCGGATACAAAATCTGCCCAACAACACGAAAGTGACGGAAGCTTTCCCTCTCTACATCGACTCGGACCCTCTTCCCCAGGATAGCTTACCCCCGTATCCGCCGCCTCTACACCCCGCTCTCATTGCCCTACGGCGCGAGGAAGCGACTGGAGCGGCTCTGAGCCAGGCGACCCCCTCTACAACCGTGTCCACCGCCACGACAGTGTCTCAAGATTCTGTGCGGTACGAGAGCTGCCAAAACTGCAAGCGCGTCGCCCTGACCACGGGCTGCGTCTGTGTTATCTTCTCTTTTCTGTCCATGCTTGTCTTGCTGTTCATGGGCCTTATCTTCGTGCAAAATCACAACAGCCCTCCCTCGCCAGCCGGCCCAATTTGCCTGTCTGTCGCGAGCATCTTGGCCATGTTTTCCGTGGTCGTCACGTGGCTGATTTGCTGGTTGAAATACAGACCTGAGCACGAGACCGGCCGGTCGTCTACAGCGAACTCCAGCAGACGGAACGCCTAAGCTCTTCTGTCTGATAAAGAGTGTTTTACAGGCCTCGCGCTCCCGAGAGTTTAATCTCGCAGCTCGATGAGGTCTTCAGTAGGCTACCGCGTCGAGACGTCTAATCGTACGGAATGGAAAAGATTTTCAAAGGCTATATGCCAAAATTCCATTTGTTGTAATAGGCTATAAACTTTTATGTCGAGACAGGTAATTTTATACATGTTTAAATTATAATCAATAGATGTATGTAATATGTGGTTTACAGTGTGAATTTTGATATTCTCCCACGTCAGATAATCAAGAAACATGCCAATAAAATCAGTATTTGTCCTTGTCGTTGTATTGCAACATATATTTCCACATTTAATATTGGACTTAATATAGGCTATTATCCGTGTCCTGTGTATGGCATTGCTGTGTGTGTTTGTATTGAACATTACTTTAGCTCATTTTCATTTTAAAACCGGAAATGAATATATTATATCACACATGACGTATTTATTGGAGTTCTGAGATCAGGATCGCGGCTGATGGGGAGGTTATGACAGCAACGAGCGACTGGAGGCGTAACCTGTATTTTGTGATCATTGAGCATTTCAACTTGTTGTTTGCATTAGAATGTGAACGCTGATTTTCATCGATGCCTCTCATCGTTTAATAGTTTTTTTAAAAAACCCAACTATTTAGCCTTCAGATAAGTTTGTGAAAAATGCACTAAATCTGTATCACTTCTGAGGCAGGAAGGGGGGCAGCCCCCTGCTGGTGTTTTATGTTATTGCGTCTACATTTTCGAAAAACGGAAAGTGTTCACTAAACAGAAAGTACTCCCAGTAAATGTAACGCTGTAATCGTATCAATGGCGAATATTCACTGACTCTTTGTAATCCGGTCTATATATTGAAGACACTAGTGAATGCACAGAAGACACGCATCATTTATTTTTAAAAATTCTGATCAAGGGAACTGCTATTTCCGCTGTATGTTCGTATGTCAAGCATACCCACACGTTTGCTACATATTTCTGTTAAATTATTTAATATATGTCATAGTCTGTGGGCCTGAGTGTCTTATTTTTCACCAGTGAATGCAGCAGACCTCCTTATGCCCTTTGCACGCGAGTGCTGACTATTACCACAAACTAAAAACAAGTAACGAACGGCCATTTGACATTTAAGCGATGCTGATAGTGCATAGTAATATAGACAGGCGTGTACTCGTGTAGCTTTCCACAGAGCCACGCAAAGGTTTTCACAGTATTTATTCCGCAGGAACTGTGACTGGAAGCTTCTACAAACGGGCATCGCTTAAATGTCAAATGGCCGTTCGTTAGTTACTCGTTTAGAAAGTGTGGCAGTTGTGAGAGTAGCACATGTGAAATGCACACTAAGCTGTAAAGATTTGTGTGATGTTTACATACATAATCAAATTTAAGTAATAAAGAGAACCTGAAAGTCTTTTCCATTTTCTAACGTTTCTGTGGTGTTTAATGAGAAATCTTTTATTATGCAATGTCACGTAAATAAAACGGTTTTGGCGGTAGGGAATTCATATTTTCTCTATCGATTCAGATGAAGAAAGACGATGCGACATGTATTATTAATAGGGGTGTGCATAGTACATAATGACTGATGTTTTAGGCATTTATTACTTAATGTACGTCTATCTTGAACTTCCCATGCACAGTCAATTATTATTTTAAATGCAGTGTTTTATGCGCAGGTGTAGTCGCCCTCTAGTGGCTATAACATGCATATGCTTTGTTGGTCAAGGTGAAGTGGAATAAATAAGATCACGTGTCTTTTACTTTTGACTGTTTGTTATGCGCTGAACGCCGCAGCGCAGCCCTGTTTAATGCGTTTAAACCTCCGCAGCAGCTTTCACCGCCGCGAGCTTTACAGAGCCATATATGGCCTGGCCCGAGCAACACCTATAGAACGTCTTAAGCTCGATCTGACATGTTTAAGACAACCTTGTTCTCTGTATTTACTAAGAGAGAGATATTTCTGTTGCTGGTTAGTTACACTTGTTGGATTGCATTGCATATGGATTATAAACTGCAGTCATTGCAATCTGGTTGTAAGGCGGAAGTAATTACATGGGAGTAGTTGTGGGCTGTTAATGGTTCTGTAATTAAACAAGAATCATAAATCTGAGCTATAGCACCTGAAAATTATTTGTGACATTTTTTTCTGTCATATGTTCAAGGACAAGGTATGGTCAATGAATAATTCCAAATAAATAATGTATAATTAATACAATATAATGCAAATATAAACTATATAATTTCGATATATATTTTGAGAAATAGCCCACTCTAATCTCTCAGCACTAAATACGTCAATTCAATGTACACCGATAATAAAAATTAGGTCTGTGAACTGAACAGGTATAAAACCCACCCCCTTACCTGGCTAAAGTCCTGGAACTCTTCATGGATTACACAGCTGCATTCTACAATGCAACTACCATTTTAAAGTTGAAAATCGAGGGTAAAAAATTTGTATCCCCATTTCGGTTGTGCACATTGCAGTAGTCTGTCCTAGGCCTACTCGACCTCGTGTCTTAAGACACATCGTTGTAAATTACGACCCTCTTTGAACAGAGGCATTGCCTATATTACTGAAATTATGTTTAAAATAAACGCAGTCAATTTCCGTTTTCCGTTACCCTCGCATTTTAGAGTGATTTTAAGTGTCACTCCATCAAAGTGGGGAAAAAAAGCGATTCGGATATTTAGAATGCTGTTTCACTGCCCCGATTTATCTCCGTAGACATGTTACACTGTTTGTTTGTTACAAGGCTTTGCGTGTTACAACTGTCAACTAGGCTAACAATTATGCCTATTTTGTCCGGGATTATCATCGGCCGAATTTTTATTCCTCAGAACTAAATTGGAGCCTACTTCAAGGAAAATAATTTAAGAACTACAAATTTATATCGCGCGCTGTAAAAAAAGTGCGACGTGCGTCAACCTCGATCAAGGGAAATACAAAATGACAATGAACGGATACATGTTGAAATGTAAGCGCCTACATATTTTACTTTGCTTGAAAATGGTGAGCTCCGAGTTATATGCGTAGTTATCTTTATTAAAATGAACATAGTGTTCTACCAAATGCTTTACCTTAACAAATTATTTTCTCAATGCACAATGTAAGCCATGTATCTTTTTTTGAACTGATGATGTTTCAGCCTTTATTTATGATGAAATATCTGATGAAATCTTTTTGCAGAGCAGGAAAACTTCATGACTGCTTCTTCGGTTTCACTAAGGTATTTGACACGGAGGTGTAGTATCCCTTTAAGAAACCAAACGTTGTATTATGGCTTTTTCCTGTCGTTCTTTTCATAGAAATACAGTTTCTGAGAGTTCATTGAGTCCGTAAATCAACACTTTTGTCAACATAACGCCACCGCATGTTTTCACTCTTCTATACGACCCTGTGTGTGAAACTCATGAGCCTAAGCGACTCCAGGAGACTGCTGTCCCACGTTAAGCACACCAGCCACAGGTCATTTGCGTTGTCTATTATGACGACATTTGCGTCAGATCATTTATACCCGCTTCCGCCGGCCCTATTTATGAGCAACAGGAACACATCCGAGTGCGAAATAGAGTGGTGTCTGTGGACATATAGGGCACAGTCCCATAAATCAACAGATTTTGTTTTGCTAACATTAAATACTGAACTAACTTAAAAATGCAAAACGTTAATGAGTAAAATTAATTTATGTAATTTAAATGGTCTCCCCAAAAGAACACTACCTGTAGATGGTGTTGAAAAACAACGTCTAGTGTCCCTTGTCTCCAAATCTGAATTCATTCTCCATAACCACCCTAGGTACCAACCATCGTTTTTTTCTGCAGATGGCCTTGTGGGGAAGAAAAAAAAAAAAAGTTTGTTAGGCGGCAAAATGTATACAGACGGGGATATCATATACATCATGTATTCTTGATCACCGAGTATCCAATTCCGGCTATAATACCCTCTAAAAATCATGCTACGTTAACAGATAACTTTTTAAATCATGTGTGATTTGTAAATAAAATAAAGCCTGATACCGAAAGAAATTACTTCTGGATTTTTTCGTAGCTCGGTCAAACAGTTTTTTGGAAATATTTCCCACAAAGGCTTTCACATTGCTCCGTTCTTGTGGGAAGTAGTAGAGGACTGAATTGCACAGGTAGGAACCTGAAATGGCTACGGTAGCCACATTGTACATTGTGTTATTGACTGTGTTATATTTAGCAAGAGTTACATTTATGGCGACTATACCATACACTTGAAAAGATGCGGACGTTAATATTATTTTCCATAGGAAAATAATATTCCGGCTGGAGCTTTTTTCTGGCTATAGCCTTTTTTGAAACATGATCTATATTTTATTAAGATCCGTTTGTCATTCCGTTTGTTTTCGTCAGACAGCCTAGATAAACGTTTACACACGTTATTTTAACGGTGTCTCAAGTTCTGTATTTCTAAAAACATGAAATCATACTCTGATACGTTTTTTCTTGGCCGTACGTGAGCCGGAGAGGATGTTAACCCAGCATCACAAGTAATTCGATAGAGGGCAATAAACGTCCCGTCCACCCCATTCCTCCTTTCTTTTTAGCATCACCAGCAGGCTGTGATCTGTTCACCTTCAGATGGCTGGACTGATGCTCGGCTCCTGGGCCAAGCAATCCGACACAATCTGCAACTGCCCTCCAAGCACCGACCTGCGGTGAGTTTAAACCGCATTTTACTGGGAGACGAAATGGATTCAGATATTTAACGATTGGGAAACGAGGCCTGAGCAGGGATTGGGTAGTTGTAGAAATATGTCCTTTAGTTAATGTCATCGGGAAGGTTGGAGTAAATATTTATTAGAATATGAAATTGATGCATTAGTCAGGCTACTTGACTAATCACCTTCTCCATGCCACCCATCATCTCCCATTTTTTGGTGAAAAACATTTGACTGTCTTCCGTGAAAGTCAACCGTTGAATATCTGCGTGAAAAGTAGATATTATGCCATAAATAGCGATGCACACCCTTAAAAATACATATCCCATATTCACAGCTCAGAATTTCAAGTGGTCAGGCCAAGTTATGCATACATTAACAGTGCTGTATGCACTATATGACAAATAATTTCAATGTAAAGAGGTCCCATGTTTAATTGATTCAATCACAAACTGACAGGTGAAATCAGTTTGGTCCTATTTGCGGAGAGTTTTGAAACCTGATACCATCTGTGTGAAATGAAAAAAATGAAATGAGTTTAACTGACAGTAAATGGCAACAAGACATTGTGTTAAGCCTGCATTGTATTAAAATAAATTTAATTACACAATTATGGTAGAACTTAAAACACATTTTCAACCACCTTAACTGATCAGGTGGTTGGCTTGACAAACACCAGCATACACAGCGAGTTGAGAATTCATGTATTACTACAATTTACCCGCAGAAATATCTTCCATGATTCCCGCAATAATTCGAAATAGAATCTCCTTGAAACATTATTATTATTATTATTATTATTATTATTATTATTATTATTATTATTATTATTATTATTATTATTATTATTATTATCATCATCCTGGTGCATTCATTGCAATATCAGTTTGAAAAGTTTGAAAAAATTAACTGGCAGTGCTTTGTAAAGTTCCTTCGGTGAGGAGCCGGTTCCTGCGGTGCTGCCGCTAATCCAGTCTGACTGCACCAGGGTGGAGAGCAGTTCCCGCTGAGGGTCGGGCTCCCTCCGCCTTCACCGTGAAATTTGCCACATACACTGTCGCGCCAATTAAATCACCCACGAACCTATGAAAAGTTGTTAATCTCTCTTTAAACATCTTTATTTTTATAAACATTCGCATACCGTGAACTTGGCCTTTCGGTTTCAACAAGCCTGCAATTAATTTTGGGCATAATTTCTGCGTGTATCGCAAACAAAACACCCACTGCATCAGCTGCACTGTGTAATAATAAAAAATCGAACACGCAGCTGTGAGATCGTTATCTGACTGTCGAATTATGTGTGACGATTTAATAAAAACGTTGGCTAACGTTTCAAAACTATTTTAATTGTAATACCACCTCCCACTAACAGAAGGTTTTATATGCGGCCTATAAACTGTTTTAAGTGTCTGGTTATAATACATTTAAAGGGAAAGGCTAGGCTTATGAAGGGCCAAATGATTAGCACAACTGATTGTCACAGTGACGTATAGCCTTCTAAAAATTGTGGGTTATTCCTGACAAAGTTATAACAAAGAGTAGCGTTTCCTTGGATTTGACTCTAGGGAAATTGTTCATATTCACAAAATACGAAACAAAAAACTTTAATTAGTTGTTTACTCTTATCTGGGATGTTCCAGTGCTACTCAGGAAAATGTCCAGTATTAAATCAACTCTTACAGAGTACCCTATTGGACTCATAACTACTCTGTAAGAGTTGATTTAACACATTTTACTGTGTAGGCCTACCTAAATGCCCCCTCTTCATCCACCATGTAAATAGTAGAGCACAGACCGGTTTGTATTTTTTTCTTTCGTAAAATTTTTCCTTTTTCCTTTTCGGAGAAAGGGTAGCCCATTTCGTAAACAAACAATTTATCCAAAACGAATGACATGACAGAGCTGGACTATATAAGGGATCTGTGAGCAAGCAGTCTGGCGGAATTCGCAGGATAGAAAGTCTTTGTTTTGCGTGAATTCAAAGGCCGTTGGAAGAAAGATCCCAATTCCTTTGATTGATTGGGGGACCTGAAAGAGTCTGACTGACGGAAGCTCTTCAATGGACGTCGCAACCAAACGTTTAAAAAAAAGGTGGGAGGGAGATGGCAAGAGGACACTTCTGTGCCAGTAAGACAGTTAGAAATAAAGAGTCCAGTCCGCACAGTTGCGCATTCTCTCTGCAGTAAGACCGTTATAAATAAGGAGTCCAGTCCGCACAGTTGCGCATTCTCTCTGCAGTAAGACAATTATAAATAAGGAGTCCAGTCCGCACAGTTGCGCATTCTCTCTGCAAACGGCCCTTTACTGCATTCCTGGAGTCACACCCTGCTGTGGCTCCACGGCCCTAATCAGACACACCATTTCTTTTATTTTAATTGCTACGGTAAAATCTACTCACCCCAGGTCTATAAATTCCCGAGGACAGTGAAACGCTAGGGGTATTTTAGGTGGAGAAGGCTAGAGTTTAAGGCGGGGGAGGGTACTCCACTCCAAATCAAAAGTACATTAGAACTTCAGTCGCTCAGTTGTGTCTGTGCTCAATTTTTTGAAGTTGTGCTGCTCTGTGGAAATCCCTGGAACACGCTCATGTTTTACGTGTCATATCACATTATAACGTCATAAAGTTATCAGTATGAAATGAAGACGATCCTTCTTCAATCTTATATCACGCGATCGAGTCATTAGGTTATGGGTATGAAGTAAAGATGCGTCAACTTTAGTCTTATGCATTATATCTAAATGATCGGTTATGAAAACAACGATCTTCCACTCGCAACACTAGCTTAATAACATGATTTTGCATACATATGGATCATACATATTTATACAAATGTAAAATATTCAATTACGCAGTAATTATAAATGAAAAACAGTCTGGATAAACCCGAAAAGCGCTGCAGTAAATCCCTACCTCCATCCGGGCCCGGAGCCCAAACCCAGCCACGCGCAGAGAAAGTTTCCGTTCCCAGCCAATAGCTGCGCGCACTGAGGAACAGGGACTTTCCTGATCTTAGCCAATCACAGAGTCCGAAGCTCCGATAGAACTAGGGGTGCAGCAACTAATAAATGTTCCATTATTGCCACCGCTTCACTGACTTAAACTGTGTCAACAGCAACAACTGCGCCAGTCCCACGAAGTTTATCTGATATACATCACACCATTTAGATAGGCGCAATTCGTTGGAAACTAACATTGATTGTTTTTCAGAAAGTTTTCCTGAACTTTCTTTCTTTGATAAATCTTCGTTTGAAGCGGAATATTAACCAGCATTTACCAGAACAAGGAAGCTCCTCTATCCCAGCCATACATCCACATATTGGAGTACAGCAAAACTTTAAAGCTCCCACTGACACCGCTTGCCACCTCCAGTTCTGCATCGCCTTCTCCCGAGCCAAAGGGACACCGTGGATCGGAGCGAGGAGACATGGCGGCGTTAGCGGGGGCCGTGCCCCGCATGATGCGCCCCTCGCTGGCCCAGAGCTATCCGCGAAGCGGCTTCCCGTTGGAAGGTATAATGTTGATAAATAATCGTATAAATATATAGGGTACACAAAAAATCAATTATAGATCTGCCAGACATTCCACAACGCAATTTCTTGCGCTATTTCTTTTACAGTGATGTTGTCGTATATAATTTTAATATGCAATGGGTTAAACTGGCATTTTTCATGTAATTCCACAATTAATTAAAAACAGCCAGTTCTCAGAGCATGTGTTTAAGTCTGTAAGAAAGCATTTTAAGACAATCTTGTGCATTTCTACTCTGATTTTGTAATGGCAGCAACGTTCTTAAACATGTGGAGCGCATCTGTCACACTTTAAAATAGACTAACTGCATCAACAGATGTTTACATTTTTTTCGTTCTTCTTGTCCTCGTCAAAAGGTCCTGAAGTGCTGTTCAAAACTGTCTTTGTTGGCGAAGTAGCTGTGTTGATTTATATTCAGTGTGTGATTGAAAAACATTTTAATAAACCGGCATTTTATGATAACTACATCTTTCATACAAGGCCCGTGCATGGGTATGTCCCAAGTAAAGTTTTGAAATTGTTTACTGAAATAAATTGAAAATAATTCATATATTGAATGACATAATATTGTACATAAACAGTAATAAAACATTCCACAGTTAATTTTAACAGGTTTCGTTGCGTCAAATAGTTGCACTCATTATCAAATAGCGTTAAACCAACATTGTAAGAGAAAATCTTAATTCTGCTGTAGTCACTGTTACACAGCATAATAAAAACACAATAAAATTGTTTGTGTTTCTTTCTGTTAAACATTTTTTCCTCCAGTTTCCACGCCGTTGGGTCAAGGCAGAGTAAACCAGCTGGGCGGAATCTTCATTAACGGCCGACCTCTGCCGAATCACATCCGTCACAAGATCGTGGAGATGGCACACCACGGCATCCGGCCCTGCGTCATCTCCCGCCAGCTGCGCGTCTCTCACGGCTGCGTCTCTAAAATTCTGTGCAGGTACCAGGAGACTGGTTCCATCCGGCCTGGTGCGATCGGAGGGAGCAAGCCAAAGGTGAGCAGGAAGGGCCAATTGGATTCACGAGGACAGTGCAGGAAATGATAGGAGATCACCACGTGCTGATTCATACCCATTTTTAGCTGTTTTATGCATTCTGGACGGTCTACAGAGTCGAGTCCGCTTCTCTCCGAGTTGCGAATTTATCTCAGTTAGAGGATGAATTGAGGCAGAAGCGAACATAGATTTGAACTTAAATTCAATGGGATGTTTGCGCACGCACTTAAGATGCAGTCAGCATGCGAACAGTTTCGGCCCTGTACAGTTGTAGGATGTAGAATTTATTAATTCACAGCATGTGCTTTTTCATTTCAAATTTAAAATGACAAAGACTACGTATTTCTCAATTTAAAACTCACTGTTGTCATTTAAAGCAGGTGACCACGCCGGATGTGGAGAAGAAAATAGAGGAGTACAAGAGAGACAACCCCGGAATGTTCAGCTGGGAAATACGCGATAAACTGTTAAAAGATGGAATCTGCGACAGAAACAACGTTCCTTCCGGTATATTCCCCTTATTATGACCCTCCAAACAAACTTTAACAGCAGCAGCAGCAACACAGCGACAACTACAAATACTTGTTATATATGTTATATGTTAATTAAAAAATAAAATAAAAAACTACTAGCAATGAGATAGATATCTTGTTACATTAATAAGTTAACGCGCAAGATTCATAATCCTCATCATCGCCATCATTTTCATCATCATCTTCCTCTTCGTTGTTGGCATCATTATTTTTTATATATAAAAAAATAATTATATCACCGTGTAGGCTAAATTGTCGTGTTACTTTAGCTTTACAACTTTGCATAAACGTCTAGTATTATGATAGTAACGGCGACTTAATATTCAACATAAAAATAAATAACTACTTACTGTATGTTGTGTTTAATTCGTATATATCACACAGAAAAAACAAACAAATACACACCCACAAACGCATACACACACGATAGTACCCATCAGATCAGCGGCAACAAGTGTCCCAAAAAGTGTTTTAAAATATATAATTTTCAACAACATTTTCATAACTGCATCTTTGTATAGAGTGGACATTATGATGACTTATTATTTTCCTTTAACTGATGATGAAATGCCCTATATAATTTAGACAAATTTTGAACATGAAGAATTGTCTTGGAAAAAATTAATTTTAATGACCAACGATAAACAAAAATGTTTTACTTATGTATGTAATTTATCGTTTCATTCGAGTACAGTATCATTTTAAGATCGCCACAAATTTCGTAAATTTTCGTTTGTCCTGTTCATTTATAAAATAGTATTTTTCTATTTTGCTTATTTTAAAGTGAGTTCAATCAGTCGCATAATGCGGAGTAAATTCGGAGGCAAAGGTGAAGACGACGACGACGAGGACGAAATAGAGAAGAAAGAGTTGGAGGAGAACGCACGGAGGGCCAAACACAGCATTGGCGGGATTCTCGGAGACAGATGTGAGTTTAAACTGCTACCATTCCAGAAATTAGAGTGCAGGAAACGTAATGGTCGCGCGCGCGTGTGTGAGCCAAGGGTCTGTTTTTTAATGTTATACGGGCACTGCACAATGTTTCGTTGTTAAGTTCTGATAGTTATGGCAACATAATACATTCCGTTAACCAACAACATGATTATATTTCCATGGACGATTATCATCTCCATCTAGGCTAAACCTCACGAACTGAAAAGTTATTAAACTTAACCATGTTTCTCGTGGCTGTGATGCTAATGCACTGTTTCGCGTGGCATCAAGTAGGCCTATAGTGAAAGCGCCGTGAAAGCGGTGCTTAGGATACTGCTATGTAAGGAATTATAATCGACCTTATCTTAAGGTAATGCGTTTCCCATGAGGTGCAACATCAATACAAACAGCGGGTGGGAGCTGGGGGATGTGGAGGTGTGTGTGCGTGTGCGTGTGTGTGCCTGTGTGTGTTTGTGTGTGTGTGTTTATGTGTGTCTCTTCAAAGATTATCAGAAGAGTCAAAACTGTATAAACCGTTATGCGTGGCTCGTAACGGACTTGCGGATGGTTTCGCTTGTTGGAGAGAAATTCTTACTATTGGCTATCTGGTCCCAGATATATTTACAAATTGACATTACATTTAATACTTCAGAGATACAAGTTGGGTAGAAATTTATAAGTGTTCGCTTATATCCAGAATCACCCTTATTTCATTTCTGTGGCTTCTGCCATGTTAGATGCGCAATGACTAGCCATTAATAGACTACTACTACTACTACTACTAATATTGATTATTATTATTATTATTTTTATTATTATAGTTGTGGCATGTTTTCCTCGTTTTAATTAATAGTTCTACAGGATACGCAAACGGACGTCCTTCGATTAATTTTGTATTGTGAATGATAAATAATGTTTTCATATGTATAGATCATGATATTATTTCTGTGAACCCCTGATTGAATCCAGTATATGAACCTAATTCATTTAAAAATATCAGTGCATAAAATCCCATATGAGATTAGTTGATGATAGATCGCTAATGAACAATCGATTTTCCCGGGGTTAATTGCCTACTGTACAAATATTTTAGAAAAAGAAAACCGGCCGGGAGGAGGTGGGGAGACAAAAAGTTCCAAATGAGTTGATCAAACATTTGTACAACTGCTCCATCCCGTACAAAGACAAGTCCCGCGCACAATCAGACACTTACGGATGAACTTGGAAGACAAAGGCGCGAGAGTCCATTGAAACTCACACTTCGGCTTCGCGCGAACAAAGCCCGTCCTAGCGACAGCTTGGCCCAGACAAAAGAAGGCAACCTTTTTATAATTCAGGGAGAAAAGAAGAGAAAGCGGCCCAACAATAGGCTGAGAAAAGACATTATGAGCTTGCAATGAGGGATGAATTATTCAGCGATCACCAATAGCCACAGCTCCTCGCAGTTTTATAGACTGTGCACCGTGGAAAAATGGCCGTTTTCACCTACAAAATGTTCCTTTTGGAGTCTTTAAGGTCGCATACAGATGCCGACTGCCATTCAAAATTACAATTGAAACTCTCTCTCTCTCTCTCTCTCTCTCTCTCTCTCTCTCTCTCTCTCTCTCTTTCTGAAAAAAATGCTTCTATTTCAAGAACCCTCCACTTTAAAAAATGTACAAATAGTATTGACAGACATGTTTGCGAGATATAGCCTGCCCAATCTGTTCAAGGTAGTCAAAAGAAACAAAACACACAAAAAGCACTTGAAACTTATGAACTTAAAAGTTAATCTTCGAATGGCTGGTTACTTTCAGATTTAAAGCCTTCTCGTAGAAACGGCAATGCCATGAACATTATTATTATTATTATTATTATTATTATTATTATTATTATTATTATTATTATTATTATTATTGTCCTTATTATAGATTTCTGTAAATGCTTTATTTTCCAAATGAAAATAATTCACACACAATTAGGCGTATTATTATTATTATTATTATTATTATTATTATTATTATTATTATTATTATTAGTTGTAGTGGTGGTAGTAGTAACAGTAATAATTTAATCGTTGTTATTATTATTATTAATTAGAAATTAAATATTTACAAATCGATTTCGTGAATAATGCGCGGCACTAACGTTATTCATGCAATAGCAGCTAATAAATGTAGCCCGCGAGGATATTCTGTATTCATTCCGTATTACTCTCTTCTGGCCCTCTTTAACATTAATTGGGTTTTCTAAATGTTTCTGATGCTCAGCTATGTGACATTTAATGATCGGGAGAGTGTATTAAAGACTTCTTTACTGAATAGGCACCAATGTTTTCCCCCGGGAATCGAGCTGGCCTCGAGCCACAGTTACAATGGATTCGCGCTCGTCATGCGCACTGCTACAATATTCACCCATCATGCACACCCCTCGCGCTGAAAATCTCTTCAAGCGGATTAAATCGAGCCTTTTATTTCTACTCACTTTCATCTCCGGACCAACCCCGCCCCTTTCACTCTCGCTCTCCGCCTGCGGCGCGCATTCGTTTAATATCTGTACCCATTTTTTTCAAGAGAGCCAACACGAACAAAAGCAAGTCAGTTCCCCGATCTTAGAAAAGACGGCCGGTGTATTTTTTTTTTGAGTCCTAATTTTTGTTTTCAACTTTTCTCCATGCCTTAATAGAATTAAATACACTAGATTATATGACACGCGAGCGGAGCGTAATATTTACATGTAAATACTCGATTAGGGACTTGTCGGTCGAATTTGCAGTTGTCGGGAGTCTTGTTTTGATTCATCACCCATTTTCACGACTACTTTCTACCGATATCAATGAGCAAAGCGCGCAGATTTTAGTTTTATAGACAAGGTTATACACCTCCAATAGAATAAAAAATATAAACTTAAAATATAAATATAAACGTTAAAAAACTGCCATTTTCATTTTACGTTTATAGCCCAGTGAAAGCAATATTATTTTAGCATAAAGAAATAAGACATTTTAGACTTTTTAAATAATCTTTATTGACGTAATATGTGGAATAATGTACATCACATGCAAAACATTGGCCTAATAAACATGTAAATTCGTGATTTAAGGTAAGGTCAAAATGTTCAGTATAACCTATTCCGACAATTTATTGCCAATGATTTCACCTGTAAGCCTAGAGGCGCACACGTTGCCTGGTTGGTGATCGTACAGTGAAATTGCCAATTCCATTTGAGGACAGGTTTCCGCGGTTGCAGTAGCGTCTTGCTCCCTCTCTGCTACTGAGTTGTTTTACAACTGTGAATTAAAATTTGAAAAGGATGTTTTCAGTATCACTAGCCAAATATTGATTAAGCGAGTGTTTGCCCAGGCTATTGTTGCGCGAAAGGGGCCACTGGCTCTGCCCCTTGTTGTTCACAATCTATTGTCGGATTCCCTCAAGTGCAGAGATCAAAGCCAGCTCGTTTAGATTTATTTGTCTGGGAAAACGGTCCACATTTCGAGTGACTCTGTGCCTCAGGGCCTGAATGCAGCCTGCGCGAGCGGGCTCGCAAAGCTCGTTTGCAGTGTGTGAAAGATGCTCGAGATCAAAATACCAGCTACTGCTAATAATCCGTCATTTCCCTTCCCCTTTAACCAGGAGGCGCTTTGGTGGGTCGCAGCGACGCTGGTCCGTTTTAAAGTTATACGCAGATTACATGTGTATTCGTATACAAGTCAACAGAGGATAAACGTATGAACTATTGCCTCCTGTCGCATAACTAGACTATAACTTGGTCGGTGTTCATTTTATTATTTTTATGCCCCGTGGATCTTCGCGTGCTTTGCAGACCGAACGGATTGTCCACAGGCAGAACCGCGTCTACTCAGTCTCTGATTGCTATACCCTTTTCATTTTGGCTTTAGTCCTGCACGCGGTAAAGTTTTAACGAAGGGACAGTGGAGCTCATATTCAGAGCAAGACCCTGCTAATTACTCCTCAAAACTACACCGATTCCCTCCATATTTACGGCTTATCTTTTTAACCCCATTTAGCTCATTAAAATTAGCTGGAGTTACTGAAGAGTGCTAGGCTGGTCGTGTGAATTTCCATTTATACCAGACACAAAAAAATGTGCTCTGAAATACAAACAGTCAATGGGATAAGTTTATTTCTGAAAGGGAATCCTGGAAAGCCTAATTGAATAAGCCTGGATCTCTGTGCTGTGCCATGGAGAAAGCAGTCAACATGTCATAATTAGCTTTACTGAAGCACATTCCAACAATCTGCCCCTTTCTCCCTGCCCCATTGTTCCGGAGCAGCCAAACAGCCGCCGGACAAAAGGAATCAAGTGCTGACAAAACATGAAAGGGCAAAAAGATTTAACTGCCTTTGTCAAAGAAACTGACCAGGACTTTGTTTGTGTAAATAAAGTGAAGAACTGGCTCTGCACTATTTAGGCTAGGACACTACTCAATAGAATATTTGATCAGCTCACACTGGATATATGCCAGAGAGAGACAGAGAGATGTGTGTGTGTGTGTATGTGTTTGGGGGGGGGGGCTTTTAGACATGTCTAATTTGTAAGTGTGAAATGTTTGTTAAAAAGAGGACAGCTGGGCGGTAAGGATGCATGTTCGCTTGCAGGAATTGATTATTAGATTATTTGCATTGGTTGACTTTTTGGGAAGAAACCTCCCTCCCTCACTCTGCTTCTGCAAACATAGCAAGTGCTTGAGTTTGAATCCCACAGTGCTCAGAACACTGCCACGTGCTTGAGTTTAAATCCCACAGTGCTCAGAACACTGCCACGTGCTTGAGTTTAAATCCCACAGTGCTCAGAACACTGCCACGTGCTTGAGTTTAAATCCCACAGTGCTCAGAACACACCATGTGCTTGAGTTTAAATCCCACAGTGCTCAGAACACTGCCACGTGCTTGAGTTTAAATCCCACAGTGCTCAGAACACACCATGTGCTTGAGTTTAAATCCCACAGTGCTCAGAACACTGCCACGTGCTTGAGTTTGAATCCCACAGTGCTCAGAACACACCATGTGCTTGAGTTTGAATCCCATAGTGGACGGAGGACGGAGTGTAGCACAGTGGGTAAGGAACTGGGCTTGTAACCCCTTTCTCACCACCTACTCAACCCAGCTCCTGGTCCAAGCAATGGTTCTATCCCGCCTGGACTACTGTAACTCTCTTCTGGCTGGACTACCGGCATCTGCCACCAGACCCCTGCAACTCATTCAGAACGCTGCGGCTCGTCTGGTCTTCAACCTCCCCAGACACTCCCACGTCACTCCCCTGCTCACCACCCTCCACTGGCTGCCTGTTATAGCTCGCATCAAATTTAAAACATTGGTCCTAGCATACCAGGCAGTCAAGGGATCAGCCCCAGCATACCTACACAAGATATTCAAACCCTACATGCCAGCCAGACCCCTCCGTTCTGCTACCTCAGGATGCCTGGCACCTCCCCCTCTTCGCACCTGCACTTCCAGAACACGTCTCCTGTCTGTTCTGGCCCCACGATGGTGGAATGACCTCCCCGTGGAGGTCAGAACAGCTGAGACACTGACCCATTTCAAGCGACGACTGAAGACTCACCTCTTCAGGCTGCACCTCTCCCCATCCCTCCCTACCTCCCTGTAATATCTTAAATGACTGTAAGCTTAGGGTTGTAACTAGGTAGCTGTTTCATAGGTGACTTAGGTGCTTTAACTCTTAACTACTGCTTGTATTTTTTCCATAGACTATGTTGTTGCCGTTCTTGTTGTGTTAGTGTTAATCAGTTTAACCTTAAGGGTCCAAGTTGAACTATGCGGTTGTTCCCTGCACTTGGACTGGTACTTCTCTCTAGGGTTTTTTCGGCATACTTGTTCCTGGTTATGGTTATACACTTTGTTGTACGTCGCTCTGCCAAATGCCTGTAATGTAATGTAATGTAATGTAACCGAAAGGTCGCAGGTTCGATTCCCGGGTAAGGACACTGCCGTTGTACCCTTGAGCAAGGTACTTTACCTGCATTGCTTCAGTATATATCCAGCTGTATAAATGGATACAATGTAATATGCTATGTAAAAAGCTGTGTAAGTCGCTCTGGATAAGAGCGTCTGCTAAATGCCTGTAATGTAATGTAACATACCATGTGCTTGAGGTTGAATCCCATGGTGCTCAGAACACACCATGTTCTTGAGTTTGAATCCCATAGTGCTCAGAACACACCATGTGCTTGAGTTTGAATCCCATAGTGGTCAGAACACACAATGCGCTTGAGTTTAAATCCCATAGTGCTCAGAACACACCATCTGCTTGAGTTTGAATCCCGTAGTCCTCAGAACACACCATGTGCTTGAGTTTGAATCCCATAGTGCTCAGAACACTGCCATGTGCTTGAGCTTGAATCCCATAGTCCTCAGAACACACCATCTGCTTGAGTTTGAATCCCATAGTGCCCAGAACACTGCCATGTGCTTGAGTTTGAATCCCATAGTCCTCAGAACACACCATCTGCTTGAGTTTGAATCCCATAGTGCACAGAACACTGCCATGTGCTTGAGATTAAACCCCATAGTTCTCAGAATACACCATGTGCTTGAGTTTGAATCCCATAGTGCTCAGAAAGGGTTTCTGTCATGCACACATGAAGGGTGGCTGTGAAGCGTGTCTCTCCAGCGCTTGGACTGAAGCAGAAATCACTTTCTGGGATGGCAGAGCGTCCTCTGTCTCTCCTCTTTGCCTTCCTCTCTTCCTCCCTTCCTCTTCTCAAGCACTCTTTTTCCTACGCATGACCATCCAAGCATAAAAACATGGTTATCTGCAAATGAATGGTGACTCTATGCTTCATTAAAGCCTCTTTCTCCTTTTGCACCCGTATTGTGACCCTCTGATATCAATTCAAAGGGCAATTAATGAATGCAGCCCATCTTTGAAGTGGGGGTGCAGGGGTGCGGGGATGTGGGGGTGTGCTCCGGCCAGCCCCTCCCTGTGGACGGGCCCACATTCAGACGATGCTCCGCAAGACAGTTTGAAGTGAGTGAAAGAGAGAGAGCGGGCAAGCGAAGGTCAAGGAGAATAGGCCCATAGAAAAGCACTCTTTATTTGTTGGAAGTATTAGCCAAGCAAAACTGCCTGGAATGAGGGGGTGTGGGGGTTGTTTTTTTGAGCGGGGGGGGGGGGGGGGGTCAAGGAAAAAGCAACAAAATGAAATAGTTAAACAATAAAAAGCCAGACAGGGAGCTGTCAATCACCTGACTTGAAGACCGTCGCTCTTAAACTGAGTAATGTTATCTAATTACCCTGGGAAGCACAAGCAATTGGGAGCAGGAATTATGTTCATTTAAAGGAAAAAGAGCAAAAACAGCAAAAAGAGCAAAGGTCCAAAGAGGATCAATCAGCACTTTGCCCGGACAGCAGCTTCCGAAGCTTAAACTTCAGACTGTCGGCAAACTTTTTGGCAAAATTGAACTATTAGCAAAATCAACTGGTTTTAAACTATGCCATTCCTTCTTTTAAAAGAAATATAGTTATTTTGAGTTTAAGGGGTAAAATTATATATATACATATATGAAAATGTAGGAGGTAGATTAAAAAACTTAAAATGATTATTATTACAGTTTTTACAAGATGGTAGATGGTGGTACTGTGTTGTGAGGTGTTGGAAGTGCTTTTGCCTGAGAGCGGGAGTGGGGGGTTAAAATGGCGGTAAGAACCTCCTGTTACTCCCATTAAAAAGAAAAGGAAACACAACTGAAAAAACAGCTCATAATTGTGACTGACATAAATATAGATTTTAGAGTAAATACAGTGGATAATAACATTTCTATGAGAGTGTTAAGATTTGAGAAAATGCAGTAGCTGTTTGTTTTTGGTTTTGTAAATTTGTATTGAGATAGTTTAACTGAAGATGAAGGTTGTGAATTACAGATTGTCACTAAGACTATGAATGCAGGACTATATTTTTCAGCTTGACAGCCTCTGTGTGAACTGCGCATTCCTGTTTGGCAGTAACAGTGCTGAACTGAACAGTAACAGTTTGGCAGTGACGGTTTGGCAGTGATGGTTTGGCAGTAACAGTTTGGCAGTGACGGTTTGGCAGTGACGGCTTGGCAGTAACAGTTTGGCAGTGACGGTTTGGCAGTAACAGTTTGGCAGTGACGGTTTGGCAGTAACAGTTTGGCAGTGATGGTTTGGTAGTGATGGTTTGGCAGTAACAGTGCTGAAGTGAACAGTAACAGTTTGGCAGTAACAGTTTGGCAGTGACGGTTTGGCAGTGATGGTTTGGCAGTGACGGTTTGGCAGTAACAGTTTGGCAGTGACGGTTTTGCAGTGACGGTTTGGCAGTAACAGTTTGGCAGTGACGGTTTGGCAGTGACGGTTTGGCAGTAACAGTTTGGCAGTGACGGTTTGGCAGTGACGGTTTGGCAGTAACAGTTTGGCAGTGACGGTTTGGCAGTGATGGTTTGGCAGTAACAGTTTGGCAGTGACGGTTTGGCAGTAACAGTTTGGCAGTGACGGTTTGGCAGTGATGGTTTGGCAGTGACGGTTTGGCAGTGATGGTTTGGCAGTAACAGTTTGGCAGTGATGGTTTGGCAGTGACGGTTTGGCAGTGACGGTTTGGCAGTAACAGTTCGGCAGTAACAGTTTGGCAGTGACAATTTGGCAGTAACAGTTTGGCAGTGACGGTTTGGCAGTGACGGCTTGGCAGTAATGGTGTTGATGTGAGCAGCTCTCTCAGGCACAGTGGATCTGACCTGCAGCATGAACACAAACCTCAGCCAGGCCTGAACACAAAGTGCAGCCAGGCAGCCTGAACACAAACTGCAGCCTGAACACGAAGTGCAGCCTGAACACAGACTGCAGCCAGGCCCCCTGAACACAGACTGCAGCCAGGCAGCCTGAAAACAAACTGCAGCCAGGCCTGAACACAAACATTCATTCAGTGGGGTGTGTGGATCCAACCTGGACACAGCTAGGCTCTTTTTGCACTTCTGTTTAAATCTGAGGAGAAAGTAAAAAGTTCACTCCCTGCACAAATAAACTCTTCATTTGTCTCTTTTGCCTTTTGTTTTGTTTAGGGAACACATGTCATCAGCTCAATTACCCTCTTCATTAACTGCCCCTTAGGAGGGGCAGAACTGCCCCCAGTGGAGTTGCTCTGGGTCCCCTGGGCTGGGGTCGGAAACTGCACACACGGCTAGCCCTGGACCCAGGACCCTATTTAAGTTTTAACTGGGGAGAGGACCCTGGCCCTATTTAAGCTTTAACTGGGGAGAGGACCCTGGCCTTGTTTCAGTTTTAACTGGGGAGAGGACCCTGGCCCTATTTAAGCTTTAACTGGGGAGAGGACCCTGGCCCTATTTAAGCTTTAACTGGGGAGAGGACCCTGGCCTTGTTTCAGTTTTAACTGGGGAGAGGACCCTGGCCCTATTTAAGCTTTAACTGGGGAGAGGACCCTGGCCCTATTTAAGCTTTAACTGGGGAGAGGACCCTGGCCCTATTTAAGCTTTAACTGGGGAGAGGACCCTGGCCCTATTTAAGCTCTAACTGGGGAGAGGACCCTGGCCCTATTTAAGTTATAACTGGGGAGAGGACCCTGGCCCTATTTAAGCTTTAACTGGGGAGAGGACCGTGGCCCTATTTAAGCTTTAACTGGGGAGAGGACCCTGGCCCTATTTAAGCTTTAACTGGGGAGAGGACCCTGGCCCTATTTAAGCTTTAACTGGGGAGAGGACCCTGGCCCTATTTAAGCTTTAACTGGGGAGAGGACCCTGGCCCTATTTAAGCTTTAACTGGGGAGAGGACCCTGGCCCTATTTAAGCTTTAACTGGGGAGAGGACCCTGGCCCTATTTAAGCTCTAACTGGGGAGAGGACCCTGGCCCTATTTAAGCTTTAACTGGGGAGAGGACCCTGGCCCTATTTAAGCTTTAACTGGGGAGAGGACCCTGGCCCTATTTAAGCTTTAACTGGGGAGAGGACCCTGGCCCTATTTAAGCTCTAACTGGGGAGAGGACCCTGGCCCTATTTAAGCTTTAACTGGGGAGAGGACCCTGGCCCTATTTAAGCTTTAACTGGGGAGAGGACCCTGGCCCTATTTAAGCTTTAACTGGGGAGAGGACCCTGGCCCTATTTAAGTTATAACTGGGGAGAGGACCCTGGCCCTATTTAAGCTTTAACTGGGGAGAGGACCCTGGCCCTATTTAAGCTTTAACTGGGGAGAGGACCGTGGCCCTATTTAAGCTTTAACTGGGGAGAGGACCCTGGCCCTATTTAAGCTTTAACTGGGGAGAGGACCCTGGCCCTATTTAAGCTTTAACTGGGGAGAGGACCGTGGCCCTATTTAAGCTTTAACTGGGGAGAGGACCCTGGCCCTATTTAAGTTTTAACTGGGGAGAGGACCCTGGCCCTATTTAAGCTTTAACTGGGGAGAGGACCGTGGCCCTATTTAAGCTTTAACTGGGGAGAGGACCCTGGCCCTATTTAAGCTCTAACTGGGGAGAGGACCCTGGCCCTATTTAAGCTCTAACTGGGGAGAGGACCCTGGCCCTATTTAAGTTTTAACTGGGGAGAGGACCCTGAAGCTCTTCCAGCCCGACTCAAAACCGTCGTCTTTCCCCTCATTTAGTTTCCTGGAGAACAAAGTCTCTTTCTGTCACCTTCCTCTTTTTTTCTGTTTTGTTGGAGGGGGACAGGGATTGATTTTGGCAGATGTGAAGTTTTGGCTGGTGCTGTGTACTGTAAAAAGGCCAGGTTTCCGCTGAATACATTTGGAAATTAAACAGATGCCTTTGTGAAGTAAGGTGCTGAGTTCAATTGGATCCACACTTTTAAGTGCTTGCCTCTGAACTTCTCGGAGTGCCTGCAATTGTTTAACAGTTTTACTGGGTTGAGTTTTCAGGTCTGTTAGCAGTTTTACTGGGTTGAGTTTTCAGGTCTGTTAGCAGTTTTACTGGGTTGAGTTTTCAATCAATCAATCAATTTTTATTTGTATAGTGCTTTTAACAAAGGAGCTTTGTCACAAAGCAGCTTTACAGAGAACCGGCCCCCAAAGAGTAAGCCTAGGGCAACAGTGGCAAGGAAAAACTCCCTGACTGATAGCAGGAAGAAACCTTGAGCAGAACCGGACTCAGAGGGGGAACCCATCTGCCGCGGGCAGGCACCGGTTTGTTATGGAAATGGCTTACATGAAAACAGACAAATTATAATACAGGTCTATATTTTCAGGTCTGTTAGCAGTTTTACTGGGTTGAGTTTTCAGGTCTGTTAGCAGTTTTACTGGGTTTAGTTTTAAGGTCTGTTAGCAGTTTTACTGGGTTGCGTTTTCAGGTCTGTTAGCAGTTTTAATGGGTTGCGTTTTCAGGCCTGCGCTGTTTTTGGATCTCATCTGCATATGACAGGGGAGATGGCTTGAATACAGATGAGCACCTTGGATTAGTTAACAGTAGAAACTGAAAGAGAAGATTTATGGGGAAATTTATGTTTATTTATGAACTAAACATTTATCACAGATTTATATAACAGAGTTACAGAACTGGCAGAAATCATGAAAACACACTTAAAGACGTAGTATATAATTCCTAAACTTTTTATTTGTGCCCTTACTTCTGTGTTGTTTCTCAGAGCCATTTTCATCTGTAAAAATGTATTTGAAACAGTATCTTCTTGACCACAAGTGGTAATTATACTATGTAATCATTAGTACTTTGAAATAAAATTTATAAGCCAAAAAAAAGGTTTTCTTTGCCTGAATAATATCATTGTAGGTAGGCAAAGAAATACAATCAAACTGATCATAAAATTCCCAAAATTAATCTACATTAGACTGCAGAGGTATACAGGTATAGAGTAATACATACAGGAACGTGTAATGATTTTTACTTGTTTAACACAAATAACAATCTCTAAATTTTTGTTCATGTTGATATTACATTTATTACATATTACATTCATTATGCCAAAAAGAGAAATTGTTTCAAAATATTGCATTAATCGTCAAACTCTGTTTATAAATGCTTGTTTCCATAATTTGTACCAGTATGGTATATACTGTGTTTGTGATTCCATTTGAGTGTATGTGCATGTTAAAGCCTTGAGCTGCAGTCTATGCTACTCTGGCGGAGGTTTGTTTAACAGTTTTTAGTGACCTCAAAGTTTGTTGAAATCTTGTGTCTTTTTATCTCTTAGCTGCTTTTGGGTGCTTTTCCACAGCCTGAATTTCACATTCTTTGTGTTATTGAATGTTATTATTCATTTATATCCCTATCCCTATCCCTATCCCTATCCCTAACCCCAACCCCAACCCCATCCCCATCCCTATCCCTATCCCTAACCCCATCCCCAACCCCATCCCCATCCCCAACACCAACCCCTATCCCTAACCCCATCCCCATCCCTATCCCTATCCCTAACCCCATCCCCATCCCCATCCCCAACACCAACCCCTATCCCTAACCCCATCCCCAACCCTATCCCTATCCCTAACCCCATCCCCAACCCCATCCCCAACACCAACCCCTATCCCTAACCCCATCCCCAACCCTATCCCTATCCCTAACCCCATCCCCAACCCCATCCCCAACCCTATCCCTATCCCTAACCCCATCCCCATCCCTATCCCTATCCCTATCCCTAACCCCATCCCCATCCCCATCCCTATCCCTATCCCTATCCCTATCCCTATCCCTAACCCCATCCCCATCCCCATCCCCATCCCTATCCCTATCCCTATCCCTAACCCCATCCCCAACCCTATCCCTATCCCTAACCCCATCCCCAACCCCATCCCCAACACCAACCCCTATCCCTAACCCCATCCCCAACCCCATCCCCAACACCAACCCCTATCCCTAACCCCATCCCCATCCCTATCCCTATCCCTAACCCCATCCCCATCCCCATCCCCAACACCAACCCCTATCCCTAACCCCATCCCCAACCCTATCCCTATCCCTAACCCCATCCCCAACCCCATCCCCAACACCAACCCCTATCCCTAACCCCATCCCCAACCCTATCCCTATCCCTAACCCCATCCCCAACCCCATCCCCAACCCTATCCCTATCCCTAACCCCATCCCCATCCCTATCCCTATCCCTATCCCTAACCCCATCCCCATCCCCATCCCCAACCCCATCCCCATCCCCATCCCCATCCCCAACCCCTATCCCTATCCCTATCCCTATCCCTAACCCCATCCCCATCCCCATCCCTAACCCTAACCCTAACCCTAACCCTAACCCCAACCCCAACCCCAACCCCAACCCCAACCCCAACCCCATCCCCATCCCTATCCCTAACCCTATCCCTAACCCCATCCCCATCCCCATCCCCAACCCCTATCCCTATCCCTATCCCTATCCCTAACCCCATCCCCATCCCCATCCCTAACCCTAACCCTAACCCTAACCCTAACCCCAACCCCAACCCCAACCCCAACCCCAACCCCAACCCCATCCCCATCCCTATCCCTAACCCTAACCCTAACCCCAACCCCAACCCCATCCATATCCCTATCCCTATCCCTAACCCCATCCCCATCCCCATCCCCATCCCCATCCCCATCCCTAACCCCATCCCTATCCCTATCCCTAACCCTAACCCCAACCCCAACCCCAACCCCAACCCCTATCCCTAACCCCATCCCCAACCCTATCCCTATCCCTAACCCCATCCCCAACCCCATCCCCAACATCAACCCCTATCCCTAACCCCATCCCCATCCCTATCCCTAACCCCATCCCCATCCCCATCCCCAACCCCTATCCCTATCCCTATCCCTAACCCCATCCCCATCCCCATCCCCATCCCTAACCCTAACCCCAACCCCAACCCCAACCCCAACCCCAACCCCTATCCCTAACCCCATCCCCATCCCTATCCCTAACCCTAACCCCAACCCCAACCCCATCCATATCCCTATCCCTATCCCTATCCCTATCCCTAACCCCATCCCCATCCCCATCCCCATCCCTAACCCCATCCCTATCCCTATCCCTAACCCTAACCCCAACCCCAACCCCAACCCCTATCCCTAACCCCATCCCCAACCCCTATCCCTAACCCCATCCCCAACCCCAACACCAACCCCATCTCCAACACCAACACCAACCCCAACCCCTATCCCTAACCCTATCCCCATCCCCATCCCTATCCCTATCCCTATCCCTAACCCCATCCCCATCCCCATCCCCATCCCTATCCCTATCCCTATCCCTATCCCTATCCCTATCCCTATCCCTATCCCTATCCCCAACCCCAACACCAACCCCAACCCCTATCCCTAACCCATCCCCATCCCTATCCCTAACCCCATGCCCAACCCCAACCCTAACCCCATCACTATCCCTATCTCTAACCCCATGCCCAACCCCAACCCCATCCCTAACCCTATCCCTAACCCCATGCCCATCCCCAACTTCAACCCCATCCCCAACACCAACCCCATGCCTAACCCCAACCCCAACCCCAACACCAACCGCATCCCTAACCCCAACCCCAACCCCATCCCTAACCCTATCCCTAACCCCAACCCCAACCCCATGCCCATTCCCAACTTCAACCCCATCCCCAACACCAACCCCACCCCTAACCCCAACCCCAACCCCATCCCCAACCCCACCCCAGCAGCCAGGCAGGAAGAGACTGCAGAGGTTTTAGGCAACAGCTCCTGAGTAGGCTATTATGGACTAATAAGTTAATGTTGTTTCTTACTGCAGTAATCATATCTAAATATGAGCAGGATCACTCATGTGCCCTGTGTGTGAATTTCAGTGATCTTCCCTTGTCACATACAGCCCTACTGATATTATGGACTAGTGTCTCCAAACTCAAACAAGAGAAGGACTGAGAGAGAGAGAGAGAGAAAGAGAGAGTGGGATAGAGGGTGAGAAATGGACTGAACTGCAGTGAATTGGAATGATGGAGGAGTTGGGGTTACTTTAAATAAAAGATTCCCCCTCCCCCATGCATGCTTCCTCCCTCCTGAGGGTTCAGGTGCTCCCCTGTGGAGCCCCCCACGCCCCTCCCCCACCCCCCCGGCCCCCGCCCCGGTCCGGTGCTCTTTGTGTGGGGGGCACCCTGCCAGGCAGGTGTCAGGCCCCTGAATGTGCTGCGGGCCGCAGGCCCTGCAGATGGAGCCTGGAAGTACCCCTCAGCCCTGGCGCCTCACTGCCACACAAAGGCCAGCCAAATAACAAGAGAGAGAGAAAAATCCCAGCTCCACAAAAGCCAAAGTGTCACTTGCCATTAAATCTGTGGCTGTGATGGAGCAGTTACTCAAAATAGAGAAGGACAGAGCGCGCTCCACCCCATCCCACAGGGAACATGATACAGTACTGAGCAGAGCACGCTCCACCCCATCCCACAGGGAACATGATACAGTACCGAAAAGAACACGCTCCACCCCATCCAACAGGGAACGTGATACAGTACTAAACAGAGCACGCTCCACCCCATCCCACAGGAACCTGATACAGTACTGAAAAGAGCAGACTCCGCCCTGTCCTGCAGGGAACGCGATACAGTACTGAGAGTGAAGTACTGGCCTACTTCATCCTTAACCCAGCACAAGAGAGGCATTTATTACATTCATAAAGGCTTTTAAAACATAAAAATACCTTTGTTAAGTAGTGAAAAACCAATGCAAACCGGCTCCTGTGTGCCCTCGGGCTCCCCCTGGAGGCCATTCCTGTAACAGCACTCCCAGAGTCTGTCCTGAGAGCTCCAGGGGGGCAGACAGATCCATCCTGCACAGTGACTCTTGTGTTTTAATTAAAACTTTAAATCTAAGCTTCTCACTGCTGCTGTACCCTGCCTCTCCCCTGCCCTGCCCTGCAACCTTTCTTTCTTCCCTTTTCTCTCCTATTATTTTCTGAAGGATGGATACTGGGGACCCCATGCTGCTCACCCCATCCCCCCCCTACTCCCCCCCCCCCCATCTGCCCGGACACCCTGCCTCCCGCCCCCACCTCTATTGCTCTACAAACCTGATGCCCCAGTAAATGTGATGGAATTGTGTTTTTTCCCTGGTTTAGGAAGTCTGTTGGTCTGAGAGCAAGAGTGGAGTTGCGTAGAGTATGTGGAGAGCTGGGGTTTCTGGGAAAGGCAGTAATGGAAAAAGCTACTCGAAGCTTACCGAACATTTTGGGGTGGGGTGCGTGGATAGGGGCGGGGTGTTTGGGAGGGGGGAGGGGGGAGGGGGTAGGGGGCGTGGGGGCGTGGGGGCGGGGTACATGAATGGGGAGGCGGGGTGCGCGGGCAGGGGTGGGGGCGGGGTGTGTGGGTGGGGGTGGGGGCGGGGGGCAGAAGGGCGGGGTGTTTGAGTCGGGGTGGAGGGCAGAAGGGTGGGGTGTGTGGGTGGGGGTAGGGGGTGGGGGCGGGGGGCAGAAGGGCGGGGTGTTTGGGTCGGGGTGGGGGGCAGAAGGGTGGGGTACGTGGATGGGGGTGCGGGGTGCACGGACTGGGTTGGGGGCTGCAACTCTTTGCCTCCGTTGCTGTGAGGCGTCGGGATCTGAAAGGCTCGCAGAAGGGGGAAAGGATCAGTTTCACTTCAGGAACCCCAAATTATTTGGGGTGTCTTGTGTTTCTTTATTGTAAGGAAACAGTAGAGGTTTCCTCCCAGCAGAGTATTAAATCACTGTACACACTCTCCAGAGCACTGGATTAATGTGCCACACACATGGCTGTGTCCTATAACACACACACACACACACAACGACAGACAGGCACACATACACACACACACACACACCTACAGACACGCACACACACACACACACACACACCTACAGACACGCACACATACACACACACACACCTACAGACACGCGCGCACACACACACACACACACACACACACCTACAGACACGCACACACACATACACACACACACCTACAGACACACACACACACACACACCTACAGACACGCACACATACACAAACACACACACACACACACACCTACAGACACGCACACACACAAACACACAAACACACACCTACAGACACGCACGCACACACACACACACACACACACACCTACAGACACACACGCACACACTGACAGACATGCACACACACACACACACACCTACAGACATGTACACACACACACACCTACAGACATGCACACACACACACACACACACACACAACTACAGACAGGCACACATACACACACACACACACACACACCTACAGACACGCACACACATACACACACACACACACCTACAGACACGCACACATACACACACACACACCTACAGACACGCGCGCACACACACACACACACACACACACCTACAGACACGCACACACACATACACAGACACATCTACAGACACACACACACACACACACGCCTACAGACACGCACACATACACAAACACACACACACACACACCTACAGACATGCATACACACACACACACACACCTACAGACATGCACACACACACAAACACACAAACACGCACCTACAGACACGCACGCACACACACACACACACACACACCTACAGACACACACGCACACACTGACAGACACGCACACACACACACACACCTACAGACATGCACACACACACACACACACACACGTACGCACACACACACACACACACACACACATACACACATGCATACACAAACACACATATGCTGCTTGCTGTGTTAGCAGTGCGCCAGCCACACCTTACCCACCATAACCCTGACCCTCTTTCAAAGTGGCGTGGGCGTGGTGGGGGGGTGACGGGTGTGGGGGGGGGAAGTCAAACGAGGCCATAGCAGACGCTGAAACACTGAAGGACTGAAAAGCAGGAGTCTGCAGACAATAGCGGGCTGTCACGCTGGTCTGAAAACCCTAATCATTTTTTAATGGACTAAGTCCCCTGCTCCCTTTACCAGTACCAAGTGTGCAGCTTAGAGCTGCCAATTCATGCCCTCTTCTGCTGAATTACCTCTAAAAGGATGCTGCTTTTTCTCCCACGTAAAGCTGAGTAAATAGATTAGTACGCACCTGCGTGGAGACCGCAGCATCTTATTATCATTATTAGTGCAGCTCACTGGTCCCCAAAAAAAGCCGAATTTGTAAGCAGCCCAAAGCTGGGACGGGCTCCCCCTGCCCGGCGCCCAAACTGCGGCTTTGTGACGGCTTTGTGTGCCCAATCACACCAGCGCCTCTCAATCATGTCCGCAGGGTTATTTAAAAGCAGGAATATTCCAGCACAATGCCTGTAAGCCACTGGACCCCAGAGGAGGTCATTCAAACTAAACAGGGCCATGAAAGAGGCAAACACGTTCACACGTCAAGTGGCCTCTCTCTCCCTCTGTCTCTTTCACCCCTCTGTGATTGGAGGGTAGTGAGCCGGGCCAGTCGTAGGCAGCGATGTCTTAGTGGGCGGGAATGGGACCATGTGTAGTCTGCTAGGAGTGAGTGTGTCAGTCAGCTGTGTTTTTTACACTAATGGGTTTCATGGAAGTGTAGAATGGTGCATATTTTAAACAGTGCTGCTTGGGTGGGAGTTTGAGATGTGAGGACTGACCTTAGAAGGGCGCTTTGAATGCAAGGCTGTGAATTTATGGAGGAATATTTCGGACTAAATTAAATAAATAAATACATCTATAAATAATTAAATATATTGTGTAATGTGACAATAAATAAATAATATTAAAATGAAATGTGAGCATAAATAATTGAATATGGCACGAAATGTACATATGATGTTACGTGCGACTTGAAATAAGGCTTGAAATTAAAACCGTCACTTTCACCCATCAAGGTTGGGAGGGCGGGCTCTAGCGAGTACACAAAGCACAGGACGCTTAGTGATAGGTTGAGTATTTCTGAGAGACCCGCCTCTAGTGGCTGCAGTCTACAGCAATCCAGTGATGAGCGATAGGATTCCCAAGGCAAGCAAAGCTGAGTAGTGCACTATTATGCCAGTGGGCGGTCAGGACAAGCAGAAAAGTTGGCCGCAATTACTCCGCGACGCGGCTAATTTGATTCAAGAGGCACTGAATTCCTCGCAGGTCTCTGCAGAATCAACTGCAGACTCATATTTTATAAATGTACCAACTATTCACTCCACTACTCCTTTTCAAGGTAATTTCAGTGGTCCCGAGCTAGCTTTTCAGTGTGCCAAGCTAGCTTTTTCAGGCATCATCCTTATGCTAGCTTAGCCTGATGTTCCTGTGCCCTATGTTCCTTCCTTCCTTGCTACATGTCAGAAATTCAAATGTGTTGCTTCTTTTATTCAACAGCACAGGCAGCACGGTTATTAGCACCATGTGGGGGCTCCAGCGCAGCCATGTTGAATTAGGCATGAACATTGAATCAAGTCGATGCACCAATCAAAAAACAGTACTCGCTAGAGCCCGCCCTCCCAACTTTGATGGGTGAAAGTGACGGTTTTAATTTCAAGCCTTATTTCATGTCGCACGTAACGTAATTGAAATAAATAAATAATTAAATCAATAAATAAATACATATGTACATTTCGTGCCACGTTTAATTATTTATGTTCACATTTCATTTAATTTTATTTATTTATTGTCACATTACACAATATATATATATATTTATTTATAGATATATTTATTTATTTAATTTTGTCCGAAATATTCCTCCATATGAATTCACATGCTGATCTGACAGAGTGAGCATTGGGCTGCTCAGCTGCTCCTGCAAATCTCTGAACACAGTTTCAAATTAACGTTTTTGTGTGGCTCAAATGTTTCAAGAGATTAATTTACTGTATGTTTCCAACAATAAACATTAAACTGCTCAGCAATAAAATCTAATGCTCCCAGCATTTAATATCTGTTAGTAACATCACTGTGTGTATGTGTGTGTGTGTGTGTGTGTTGATGTGCGTGCATGCGTATGTGTATGTGCATGTGTGTGTATGTGCGCGTGTATGTGTGTATATGTGCGTGTGTGTGCGTGTGTGCACGTGTGATGCAGCGAGCCAATCGGACGAGGGCTCGGAGGTGGAGTCGGAGCCAGATCTGCCCCTGAAGAGGAAGCAGAGGCGGAGTCGCACCACCTTCACGGCAGAGCAGCTGGAGGAGCTGGAGCGAGCGTTCGAGCGCACGCACTACCCCGACATCTACACCCGCGAGGAGCTGGCCCAGCGCGCCAGACTCACTGAGGCACGCGTGCAGGTAACACACACACACACACACACACACACACACACACACACACACACACACACACACACACACACACCCGTGAGGAGCTGGCCCAGCGCGCCAGACTCACTGAGGCACGCGTGCAGGTAACACACACACACACACACACCCGCGAGGAGCTGGCCCACACACAGACACACACACACACTCACACATACACACTTGTTTACTTTCTGTAAGTCACATGTAGAAGTTATGGCCACTTCAAACCCACAACTGCTAGCGATGATGTCATAGATGCCATTTTAGGCACAGATGTACAGATCTGATCTGCCTGAAGCTACACACACTAACACACTTACAGATGCGCACTCACACACACTCACACACTTATTAACACACACTCACACACACTTACTAACACACACTTACACACACACACACTTACTAACACACACTTACACACACTCACACACACACACACACACACACACACACACACACCCGTGAGGAGCTGGCCCAGCGCGCCAGACTCACTGAGGCACGCGTGCAGGTAACACACCACACACACACACACACACACACACACACACACCCGTGAGGAGCTGGCCCAGCGCGCCAGACTCACTGAGGCACGCGTGCAGGTAACACACCACACACACACACACACACACACACACACACACACACACACCCGTGAGGAGCTGGCCCAGCGCGCCAGCCTCACTGAGGCACGCGTGCAGGTAACACACCACACACACACACACACACACACACACTCACACACACACACACACACACACACACACACACACACACACACCCGTGAGGAGCTGGCCCAGCGCGCCAGCCTCACTGAGGCACGCGTGCAGGTAACACACCACACACACACACACACACACACACACACACACACACACACACACACACACACACACACACTCACACACACACACACACACACACACACACACACACACACACACCCGTGAGGAGCTGGCCCAGCGCGCCAGACTCACTGAGGCACGCGTGCAGGTAACACACACACACACACACACCCGCGAGGAGCTGGCCCACACACAGACACACACACACACTCACACATACACACTTGTTTACTTTCTGTAAGTCACATGTAGAAGTTATGGCCACTTCAAACCCACAACTGCTAGCGATGATGTCATAGATGCCATTTTAGGCACAGATGTACAGATCTGATCTGCCTGAAGCTACACACACTAACACACTTACAGATGCGCACTCACACACACTCACACACTTATTAACACACACTCACACACACTTACTAACACACACTTACACACACACACACTTACTAACACACACTTACACACACTCACACACTTACTAACTCACACTCACACACACTTACACACACACACACTTACTAACACACACATACACAAACTCACACACACTCACACAGTTACTAACACTTGCTCACACTCACACACACACTTAGTAACACACACTCACACACTTACTAACACACACCTACACACGCTCACACACTTACTAAAACACATTCACACACACTCACGCACTTACTAACACACACTCACACACTTACAAACACACACTCACACACACTCACACACTTACTAACACACACTTACACACACTCACACAATTACAACCACAAACACACACTCCAACATACACAGTTACACACACTCACACACTTACAGATGCACACTCATACACACTTACAAACACACACTTACACACACACACACTTACAGATGAACACTCACACACACTCACACACTTACAGATGCACACTCACACACACTTACTAACACACACTTACACACACTCACACACTTACTAACACACACTCATGAACACACACTCAAACACTTACTAACACACACTCACACACACACACTCACACACTTACTAACACACACTTACACGCACTCACACACTTACATACTTACAAACACACAAATAAACACACTTACTTAATCAAACACTCACACACGCACACACACACATATATATATATACACACACACACACACACACACATACATACACGGACACACTTAAACACTCGCACTTACACTCACATACTGACTCTCACACTAAGAAAACTTGGTGTTTAGTTACTGAATTTGAGCAGTTTTGCCTGGGAGAATTTCAGTTGACTCTCTGGAATCACATGTCACACCTGTGCCCCTGCTCCTCACTCCAAACAGGTGTGGTTCAGTAACAGAAGAGCCAGATGGAGGAAACAAGCAGGAGCCAATCAGCTAATGGCATTTAATCACCTGATTCCAGGTGGTTTCCCACCCTCGGCTATTTCTTCCCTGCCGGCCTATCAGCTCTCAGACAGCCCTTACCCACCTACGTCCATCGCACAAGGTGAGCCTGCTCCACCCTGGCCCAACTTACACCCTAACCTACACCCCCACCCTAGCCCAACCTACACCCCCCGCCCTGACCCAGCCTACACCCTAAACTACACTCTAAACCCCCTCCCTGGCCCACCCTACTCCCTAACCTACACCCCCACCCTGGCCCAACATACACCCTGACCTACACCCCCACCCTGGCCAAACCTACAGCCGAACCTACACCCCCCCCCCCCCGGCCCAACCTACACCCCCTGCCCTGACCCAACCTACACCCTAAACTACACTCTAAACCCCCTCCCTGACCCAACCTACACCCTAACCTACACCCCCACCCTGGCCCAACCTACACCCCCCGCCCTGACCCAGCCTACACCCTAAACTACACTCCCTCCCTGGCCCAACCTACACCCTGACCTACACCCCCACCCTTGCCCAATCTACACCCTAAAATACACCTCGGAATTGACACAACCTACACCCTAACCTAAACCCCTGACCTGAACCAACCTACACCCTAAACTACACCCCTGCCCTGACCCAACCTACACCCTAAACTACGCCCTAATCTGCATCTCCACCCTAGCGCAATCTACACCCTAAAATACACCTCCGAACTGACCCAACCTACACCCTAACCTAAACCCCTGACCTGAACCAACCTACACGCTAACCTACACCCCTGCCCTGACCCAACCTACATTCTAAACTACATCCCCGCCCTAGCCCAACCTAAACCCTAATCTACATCTCCACCCTGGCACAACCTACACCATAACCTACACCCTTGCCCTGATCCAACCTACACCCTCATCGGGTTTATTGAAGTTTGGTGATGCTGATGGTTTATAAGTGCTGTTTTTTTGGCATTTGGTGATGCTGCTCATTTGTAAGCGCTAGTTTATTGGGTTTGGCTGATGCTGCTGGTTTTAGCTTTGGTATTTTTCTCCAGCAGTTGTGTCAGAGCAGCCAGGCACAGTCCACCGTCCCCAGCCCCTCCCCCCCACCTCCATGTCTCAGAGCAGCCTGGGGTCTGCAGGGGCGGGGCTGGACACAGGCTCCGCCTACTGCCTGCCCTCCAGCCGCCATGGATTCTCAGGGTACTCTGAGGGGTTTGTGTCCCCAAGTGCACCGCCTAATACCATGAACCCTAGCATCAGCAATGGCCTGTCCCCACAGGTTAGTCCCCTTATACACACACACACACACACACACACAGAGCAACGCACACACATACACACGCGTACACACTCACAGACATTCCCAAGTAAGCTACCTGCATACTGCCAGAGGGAGCTCTGCATCATGAAGCTCGTGCTGATAGTGAGCTGATAGTGGTTGTTTAGGTGTGTATGTGCAGTGAGTGGTTGTTTAGGTGTGTATGTGCAGTGAGAGGTTGTTTAGGTGTGTATGCGCAGTGAGAGGTTGTTTAGGTGTGTATGCGCAGTAAGTGGTTGTTTAGGTGTGTATGCGCAGTGAGTGGTTGTTTAGGAGCTGTGTATGCGCAGTGAGTGGTTGTTTAGGTGTGTATGTGCAGTGAGTGGTTGTTTAGGTGTGTATGCGCAGTGAGTGGTTGTTTAGGTGTGTATGCGCAGTAAGTGGTTGTTTAGGTGTGTATGTGCAGTGAGTGGTTGTTTAGGTGTGTATGCGCAGTAAGTGGTTGTTTAGGTGTGTATGTGCAGTGAGTGGTTATTTCGGTGTGTATGTGCAGTGAGTGGTTGTTTAGGTGTGTATGCGCAGTGAGTGGTTGCTTAGGTGTGTATGCGCAGTGAGTGGTTGTTTAGGTGTGTATGCACAGTGAGTGGTTGTTTAGGTGTGTATGTGCTGTGAGTGGTTATTTAGGTGTGTATGCACAGTGAGTGGTTGTTTAGGGGCTGTGTATGCGCAGTGAGTGGTTGTTTAGGTGTATATGTGCAGTGAGTGGTTGTTTAGGAGCTGTGTATGCGCAGTGAGTGGTTGTTTAGGGGCTGTGTATGTGCAGTGAGTGGTTGTTTAGGAGCTGTGTATGCGCAGTGAGTGGTTTTTTGGGTGTGTGTGTAAGGTAAGTGGTTGTTTAGGTGTGTATGAGCAGTGAGTGGTTGTTTAGGTGTGTATGCGCAGTGAGTGGTTGTTTAGGTGTGTATGTGCAGTGAGTGGTTGTTTAGGTGTGTATGAGCAGTGAGTGGTTGTTTAGGTGTGTATGCGCAGTGAGTGGTTGTTTAGGTGTGTATGTGCAGTGAGTGGTTGTTTAGGTGTGTATGCGCAGTGAGTGGTTGTTTAGGAGCTGTATATGCGCAGTGAGTGGTTGTTTAGGAGCTGTGTATGCGCAGTGAGTGGTTGTTTAGGTGTGTATGCGCAGTGAGTGGTTGTTTAGGGGCTGTGTATGCGCAGTGAGTGGTTGTTTAAGTGTGTATGCGCAGTGAGTGGTTGTTTAGGAGCTGTGTATGCGCAGTGAGTGGTTGTTTAGGGGCTGTGTATGCGCAGTGAGTGGTTGTTTAGGTGTGTAAGCGCAGTAAGTGGTTGTTTAGGTGTGTATGCGCAGTGAGTGGTTGTTTAGGAGCTGTGTATGCGCAGAGCATCTTGCTCATTCAACATTACTCCCGATTCCAGTGTCTAAATTGATTGCTGCTCAATGGATTCATCAAAAGAAAGTATGGTAATGCATTGTGTAATTTATGTAGATTACCGACTATGTTGTGTTATGTTTATTTAATTTATGTCTTTATCTTGTGTGCTTTTTGCATATAGTGTGAATTGTTCAGTGTATAATCTAATTTGCATGGAGAATAGACTGCGCTCCATTTCTGAAGGCTGATGGAGATGTTAGATGAATACTAACAGTGTTTTGGCTGAGACAGGAGCTGCATGCTTATGCCGGTTTGAGAATAGTTCCATTCCAAACACCTGACAAACCCAAACTGCAGGTACACTCTCACCACAGCAACAGGCAGTCAAACCTTTCTGGTGCGTCATTTACCTGAATAAATAACCAGGATTAATGAGCCCCACAGGGCCCAAAGCAGACCGCTTACTGCTGCAGGTCCGGGCCGACCTCAGGATGAATAATCCCCCATAATACACCTTATGCAGAACTTCTGCAGTTTCGGTTCCTTTGGTTCCTCAACTCTCAGAGAAAACTATGATATACAACACGAGACATTTGAATGATTTATCACTATGTGTCTGTGTGTTACTGAGCTTATTTTGTGTGTGTGTGCATGTTTGTGTGTGTATGGATATTCCTATGTGTGTGTGTGTGTGTGTGTGTGTGTGTGTGTGTGAATAATGTGGGAGGTGAGTGTGCATTTTTCATGTCTGTGTAGTGCCTGTAACTGAGTGTGTGTGTGTGTGTGTGTGCATGTCTGTGCGGTGCAGGTGTGTGTGCATGTCTGTGCGGTGCAGGTGTGTGTGCATGTCTGTGCGGTGCAGGTGTGTGTGCATGTCTGTGTGGTGCAGGTGTGTGTGCATATCTGTGCTGTGCAAGTGTGTGTGCATGTCTGTGTGGTGCAGGTGTGTGTGCAGGTATGTGCAGTACAGGTGTATGTGCATGTCTGTGCTTTGCAGGTGTGCACGTCTGTGCGGTGCAAGTGTGTGTGCAGGTATGTGCGGTGCAGGTGTGTGTGCATATCTGTGCTGTGCAGGTGTGTATGCTGTGCAGGTGTGTGTGCATGTCTTTGCGGTGCAAGTGTGTGTGCATGTCTGTGTGGTGCAGGTGTGTGTGCAGGTATGTATGTAAAGGTGTGAAACCTGGGGCAGATGAGTCGGAGACAGATTGAAGGGTTGCAGAGGAAGGGGAAGTGAGGTGTATAATTTACAGGAGCCCTGTCACTGAAAACTGTCCTTAGGAGGACCAGCATGTGGTCCTTACAAACAAGAAACACGTGGAGGTCAAGTGCCTCATTCATCAGATAGAGAGAGATAGAAAGCTGGGGGGGGGGGGGGGACAAAATGTTATATGTTGCCACACATACACACACACACATACAGTACAGGCCAAAAGTATTATACCACCTGTAATTTAAAAAAATAACTTTAAAGAAGAATCCAGTTCATATATGCATATTTATTGAATAACAAACCAAACCATGTTTGTACATTGTATATTTACTTCAGATTTAATGATTCAATGTTTCACTCCCCCTATCATTCCCTCTTCCCATGATGCCATATTCTGTACCTTCTGAGGCTGCCTGCATCAGTTCAACTGCCAAAAAACAAACTTCACCTCCCTGTCCAACTGCCAAAAATCAAACCACACCAACCTGTTCAACTGCCAAAAATCAAACCTCACCACTCTGTTCCACTGCCAAAAATCAAACCTCATCACCCTGTACAACTGCCAAAAATCAAACCTCACCACCCTGTTCAACTGCCAAAAATCAAACCTCGCCACCCTGTTCAACTGCCAAAAATCAAACCTCACCACCCTGTTCAACTGCCAAAAATCAAACCTCATCACCCTGTTCAACTGCCAAAAATCAAACCTCACCACCCTGTTCAACTGCCAAAAATCAAACCTCATCACCCTGTTCAACTGCCAAAAATCAAACCTCACTACCCTGTTCAACTGCCAAAAATCAAACCTCATCACCCTGTTCAACTGCCAAAAATCAAACCTCATCACCCTGTTCAACTCCAAAAATCAAACCTCACTACCCTGTTCAACTGCCAAAAATCAAACCTCATCACCCTGTTCAACTGCCAAAAATCAAACCGCACCACCCTGTTCAACTGCAAAAATCAAACCACACCACCCTGTTCAACTGCCAAAAATCAATGCAAACCACCCTGTTCAACTGCCAAAAATCAAACCTCACCACCCTGTTCAACTGCCAAAAATGAAACCACACCACCCTGTTCAACTGCCAAAAATCAAACCAGGTAGAAAAGAGACCCAGAGGGAAAAAAAGAATATTTCAAAGCCCTGTTTTACTAAGTCTGTTCTTAGCCAACAATATACTTTTCTGTCTAAACATGGAGTTCCAAACACAGATAATTTTTAGGAAAACGTTACCAGGGTCAAGAAACACAACTCCTTCTTAAAATCAACATTAGCCCCTCTGTCCTTTGGTTGGGAAATGATTTAACTAGAGCCATCTGTCTGGGTGGATGTAGAATAATATGTCACTTATAAGCAGATCCCAAGGAGCTGCTTTTCATTAAATTTTAGGGGGTTGGGGGAAGTTTTAGGGGGATTGGGGGAACGGGGTTCTGCTTTGTGGGGAACTGGTGCATCTTAAGGTAGTGTAGTTTGGAGTTCACAGTGGTGATTGTCAGTAAAAACAGCCCCAGCTCTTATATGATGAGATGTTTTCTGCTGATAAATTTTATTCATTTTTAGATACATTAGGGGGGCAGCGCCCCTTGCCCCCAAGGAAAAAAAATTCCCTAAATTTGATTATCTTGCCACTAATCAACTGCAGATCAATGCCTAACATGTTATCAGCACCCAGTGTAGCGCTTGGAAGCTTTTGTACATTGGCTTGTTTTATCGTTATATCTCGGAAGATAAGTCTTCATTGGACAGAATGAATTTTAACAATAACTCAGAGTGTTACATCTGAAACAAATAGCATAATCTCAGTTTCACAGCACACTCTCCAGATTCCCTGCCCCCTTACACACACACACATGCCACACACACACACACATGCACACCCCACACACACGCACACATGGACACATGCATGCCACAAGCACACACGTACACGCACACACATACACACACATACACACAGGTGAATCACACGCACACACACACACACAGGTGATTCACACACACACACACACACACACACACACACACACACACACACGCATGCACACCAGACACACACACACTCACACATACACACGGGTGAATCTCTCTCTCTCTCACACACACTCACACACAGGTGAATCTCTCTCTCTCACAAACACACCACACACACAGGTGAATAGTTTTTTTTTCCATTTCAGCCTTGTTCTGTAAGAAATGCACATTTATTCGAACAGTGTACAGCCATGTCACCAACCTCTCCCCTCCTCTCTCTCTCTCTCTCTCTCTCTCCCTCCCTCCCTCCCTCCCCCCTCATCTCCTTTCCATACAGGTAATGGGTCTGTTAAACCCTGGAGGGGTGCCCCACCAGCCCCAGAGTGACTACGCCCTGTCGCCCCTGACAGGGGGGCTCGAGCCCAGCAGTGGGATGGGAGGCAGCTGCTCACAGTCCTACTGCCCCCCCAGCTACAGCTCGGCTGGGTACAGCATGGACCCCGCCCCCCCCTATCAGTACAGCCAGTATGGGCAAAGTAAGGACAATACCAACCCCACCCCCCCCATCAGTATGGTCATAATAAGGTCAATACCAACCCGACTCCCCCCCCCCCCCCATCAGTACTGGCAAAGTAAGGTCAATACCAACCTGCCCGTCCCCCCATCAGTACGGCCAGTACAGGCAAAGTAAGGTCAATACCAACCCCCCCCCTCATCAGTACGGCCAGTACAGGCAAAGTAAGGTCAATACCAACACCCCCCCCCATCAGTACAGCTAGTACAGTCTGTGTCTCTGCCTGCATGTACCCCTGTCTGCCTGTCTGTCTGTCTGCCTGTGTCTGTCTGTCTGTCTGGTATTTGCTGTTATCACATCCAAATTCACTATGAGTTCCTCACTGGGTCTTGTGTTTGGTCATCTGAGACCGTGTAGATGAATATGCATAACTAGGTTTTGTGCAGTTGTTCATATGTTCGTGTTGTTTGGCAGATACTTTGTTTTTATTTCTCAAACCCAATGATTTTGCAGCTGCCCACATTAACACACAGCAGAGGGCTTTTTAAAGGGCAGTACTTTGCCAGGGAGTAATATGTGCAATCATTGTCTTAATTTCCTGTCTGCAACATCTTGATGTAATGAATTAGCGAGATGTGATACATGGGCACTGCTGGGTGGAGGGACAGACTCAGGGATGAAAATGGCCTTTGGCAGCCAGTGAGTGGAAACAGGTGTCTGTGGCAGAGTCCCTCTAATAGGATAAACAATAGCTCTGAATCCACCCTGCACTCCCATATTAGACCTGACACCGTACCGCACCAGCCCCCATGTGACCTCGCACAGCCATGATGTCATATCCTGTCTAAGATTCTCTCTGTATTCTCTCCCTGTCTCTCAGGTGCCTTTCATTATCTGAAGCCTGAAATTGCATGAACTAAAGAGACCCCCAAACACTCCCCATTACCCCTCCTGAAGAGACCCCTAAAAACTCCCCATTACCCCTCCTGAAGAGTCCCCCAAACACTCCCCATTACCCCTCCTGAAGAGTCCCCCAAACTCTCCCCATTACCCCTCCTGAAGAGACCCCCAAACACTCCCCATTACCCCTCCTGAAGAGGCCCCCAAACTCTCCCCATTACCCCTCCTGAAGAGTCCCCCAAACACTCCCCATTACCCCTCCTGAAGAGACCCCCAAACTCTCCCCATTGCCCCTCCTGAAGAGACCCCCAAACTCTCCCCATTACCCCTCCTGAAGAGACCCCCAAACACTCCCCATTACCCCTCCTGAAGAATCCCCCAAACTGTCCCCATTACCCCTCCTGAAGAGACCCCCAAACACTCCCCATTACCCCCCCTGAAGAATCCCCCAAACACTCCCCATTACCCCACCTGAAGAATCCCCCAAACACTCCCCATTACCCCCCCTGAAGAATCCCCCAAACACTCCCCATTACCCCACCTGAAGAATCCCCCAAACACTCCCCATTACCCCTCCTGAAGAGTCCCCCAAACTCTCCCCATTACCCCTCCTGAAGAGACCCCCAAACACTCCCCATTACCCCTCCTGAAGAATCCCCCAAACTGTCCCCATTACCCCTCCTGAAGAGACCCCCAAACACTCCCCATTACCCCCCCTGAAGAATCCCCCGAACACTCCCCATTACCCCACCTGAAGAATCCCCCAAACACTCCCCATTACCCCTCCTGAAGAGTCCCCCAAACTCTCCCCATTACCCCTCCTGAAGAGACCCCCAAACTCTCCCCATTACCCCTCCTGAAGAGACCCCCAAACTCTCCCCATTACCCCTCCTGAAGAGTCCCCCAAACACTCTCCATTACCTCTTCTGAAGAGTCCTCCAAACACTCCCCATTACCCCTCCTGAAGAGTCCCCCAAACACTCTCCATTACCTCTTCTGAAGAGTCCTCCAAACACTCCCCATTACCCCTCTTGAAGAGACCCCCAAACTCTCCTCATTACCCCTCCTGAACAGTCCCCCAAACACTCCCTCCTGAAGAGTCCCCCACTGGGGGTTTGGGTGGGTGTGGCCAGGAGCACAGGGGCACAGGAAGTGCTGATTTCTGTAATCAGGACCAAAAGGGTCACCTCTCCAGCTACCTGCGATGTGACTCATTCACCTCACATCACACACAGATATAAAGGATGGACAGACCAAATGCCAGAAAGAAAGAAAGAAAGAAAGAGAAGGCTAAATGTCAGTCTGTATGTTTTACTTTTAGGGGCAATGATTGCAGGGAGAAGTAAAGGATGGAGGAGGTTTATGTGTGCAGGGGTGGGGGTGGGGGGTCTGCCCAATGGAATTATGGGACAGCCAAATCAAACCTTACAGGAACAGCTGCCCAGCCCAGACCTAGTCTCCCCGCTGTCAGTGCTTATCAGTACCCCCCCCTTTAGAAGCCTCTCTGGCCTGGCCTGGGCTTGGAGGCCAGAGAGTTGGGATAGGAAGAGTTTAAATGCCGAGAGGCTGCTCTGCTCAAACAAAGCCTTGCTGCGGAGGGCACATGCAGGCCATCGACAGCCAAGCAAACAAACACCCATATTCCCAAAAACACCCGCACAACTAAAAAAACACCCACATTCCCTAAAAACACCCAGACATGTAAAAAAACACTTACGTTCCATAAAAACACCCACACACCTAAAAAAACACCCACATTCCCTAAAAACACCCACACAGCTAAAGCAAACACCCACATTCCCTAAAAACACCCACACACCTAAAGCAAACACCCACATTCCCTAAAAACACCCACACACCTAAAGCAAACACCCACATTCCCTAAAAACACTCACACACCTAAAACAAACACCCACATTCCCTAAAAACACCCACACACCTAAAACAATACCCACATTCCCTAAAAACACCCCTACACCTAAAAAACACCCACATTCCCTAAAAACACCCCCACACCTAAAAAACACCCACATTCCCTAAAAACACCCACACACCTAAAACAATACCCACATTCCCTAAAAACACCCCCACACCTAAAAAACACCCACATTCCCTAAAAACACCCACACACCTAAAACAATACCCACGTTCCCTAAAAACACCCCCACACCTAAAAAAACATCCACATTCCCTAAAAACACCCACACACCTAAAGCAAACACCCAAATTCCCTAAAAACACCCACATACCTAAAACAAACACCCACATTCCCTAAAAACACCCACACACCTAAAACAAACACCCACATTCCCTAAAAACACCCAGACACCTAAAAAACACCCACATTCCCTAAAAACGCCCAAATTCCCTAAAAAGCCCACATTCCCTAAAATCGCTCACACTCATAAATACACCCAAATTCCTAAAAAAGACACCTGCATTTCTGAAAACACCCACACTCCTAAATACACCAAAATTCCTAAAAAACACCCGCATTCCTGAAAACGCCCACACTCCTAAATACACCCACATTCCAAAAAACACTCACACTCCTAAATACACCCACATTCCAAAAAACACTCACACTCCTAAAAACACCCACTAAACATTTGACACAACAAAAGAGATGCACACAATACTAAAAAAACACCCACATTCATAAAAACAGTGCCAGTGAGACTGAAACTGATGGAACTCAACCAGCAGAGCAGTAACACCTCAGTCAGTCACACAAAGAAAGGACCAATCAAATATACTTCAACCTGCCATATGTGCAATATGACATACCTCAGAATTAATAATGCAGTGAAACACATAAAATGGACCTATGAATATGTCTTAGGGATATTTGTTTTTACATTGCTGACATTATTTTTGTATTATACAAGTGCCCTTGGAGGTAAATGGACAAACAGTAACACTTGTCTGTAAAAGAAAAATGGACATTAACAGGAGAATTAAAGTAAAACAAAATTAAAATAGTGGGGAGTATATGAGTTCATATCAACCATGAATTTTATTATGAGCACAAATGAGCTAACTTTAAAAAATATATTTTTTTTTTTGGTAAGCCAAATTTTCAGCTTACTGTTTGTGGTTTTTTCAGTCAGAGAATTCTGCAGTATTGGTATGTAAATAAAAAACCACAACTTCAGTGCTGGATTGCAGACTAATTTATTATTCTCTCACAAATACATGCCCAGCTAACACAACATTCTTACAACATTGCGCCAATGTTTGAACAAAGTTATTGCATAACTATGACACAATTGCCACACACGAATGTTGTAAGAATTGCATGTGTCGCTTAAATTGGTGATGTCAGCCAATTGGAGTTCTGCAAGTAGCACTCGACGGCAGATTGTACATTTGCTTTATTCGTGAAGGAAAACGCAAGATAAATTTTGTTGCTTTTTTGTCTTGATTTTTATATATATATATATATATATATATATATCTATATATATATATATATATATATATATATATATATCTTATATGACTGCACAAAATGATTTTTTTGTTATTTGTCTTATGTACAAAATGCAGTATGATTACTATTTATAAATAAAAAATTAAAATACAATATGTGCAATTGGTCATTGTAAACGATGGAAAAATCCATTATCCATGATAACGCGCACATCTCTTCTTGTGCATAAGAGCTTATGGAGAGTCCTGAATCACACACTTTGCGCACACACGCACACACACACACACTCGCACACACACACACACGCACACACACACACACTCACATACACACGCTTACACGCAAATGTATTTAAAAAATGATTGTCTGCTGCTTAGAAATAAAGCACTCTCAAATTCACTTTTTTAAAGACTCCCTTTAAAAACGAAAAAGGAAGAATGAATTAGGTTAAAAGACGACTTTGTCTCAGAGAAGCGCAGGGCAGTGCACATGTAAACATCTGTACAGACTATTAATACCACATCGCTCGAGCTCACAAACTGACTTTTGTTTCACACACAGAATTAGGAAAATAACCGAGAGCATTTGCACAAACCAGTGACTTTCCCTCGTCTCTTTCTTCAGTGCAGCACAGAGAATTCCAGTGTGGGGCAGCAGCAGCCTCAGGACATGAGCTGTAATTATAACTGCCCTGATAAATGTGGGCTCACCGCAACCTCAAACTCCCTTTGTCCAAACCACCCACCAAAAACCTTCTGTAAATAAAATCCAATCAGAGGCCAGAACATATGCCCCACACTCAATTTCACTGCCTCTCTCTCACACACATACAGTATGCAGCATGTGTGTTTTTATTCACATACACACAGTACAGTGCCATGAAAAAGTATTTGCTTCCTTCCTGATTTCCTCTATTATTGCATAATTTTCACACCAAATCATTTCAGATCTTCAGACAAAATGTAATTTTTTTTCAACAAAGGAAAACTGAGTAAACACAAAACACATTTTTAAAAATGATTACATTTGTTTAATGAAAGTTATCAGACACCCATATCACCCATGCGAAAGGAATTTCCTCTTAGTTACTCAATCAACCAACTAATCAAATTGAATTGATAATTAGATTCAGTTTTTTGAATACAGCCAGGTTTGAATGCAACAAGCCCTATTGAATCTAGCATGTGTGAAATTATATTCACACACAAATACAGTTCTTAGTACATGTGTGTTTGCATTCACACAAACAGTACTTAACAGAAATGTGTTGCATTTATAAAAACAACAATGGAAGTGTTCGCTTATGACAGGCCTATAAATTGCTGTAGGTTATACACACGATCTACACACATGAAGGTACAATTAATCCTTAAGTAATTGTTATTACAAAAGTACTGTTAATCAAACATAGAACGTGGGAACTTTTATGAATAAAAGAACTGACCTTGGTAAATCCAGTCTAGGAAACTCTCCTCCTATAACCAATATATATATAGTATATAGTAGGTATATATTTAATATGAATATTAATGTGAAGCAACATTACCCTCCCCCCAGGGGGGGAGTTTTCCCCAGGAGCAGGTGGATGAATAATATCCTGCACCACCAAACAGGTATGTGGCCCATTTAAGAGTACCTACACATAGACTTACACTTACAAAACACTTACACCAATGATTACTCTACACATACACTGGATTTACACCCACACTTTAATTACACTTACACCAACACTTACTCTGCACATACACTGGATTTACACCCACACTTTAATTACACTTACACCAACATATACTCTGCACATACGCTAGATTTACACCCACACTTTAATTACACTTACACCAACACTTACTCTGCACATACGCTGGATTTACACCCACACTTTAATTACACTTACACCAACACTTACTCTGCACATACACTGGATTTACACCCACACTTTAATTACTAGTGAATGTATGTATTTTATAGGAAAGACTGGCAGACTGGCACTGCTAGCTTGCATTCCCAATCATGCTAGCTGCTGACTGAGGCACAGCGTGTGTTCAGAACGCTTGTAAATGAATGTTTCGCAAAAGGGTCAGTCAATCTGTTACAAATCTTTTCAGCAGGTTTTGTTTTGTACAGTTTAATGCATGCCAGGATGCTTCTGCAGTGTAACACTGGAGCAAAAAGACAGGCCTGACAAGCCAACTCTAGTCTAAGTTAGGTTGTGTTTCACTAGTCTGGGTTAGGTTGTGTTTCACTAGTCTTGATTAGGTTGTATTTGTATCTGAAATATTGTCAGCTTTCTTGCCCCACCATCAAAACCCCAGTGTGTGGCTGACACCTATGCAGCCCACAGTGCTTTAGATTACAATGCAAAAGCAGGTGCCAGCATCAGGTCCAGTGGAGGTGGCTTCATCTAGACAGGATAGGAATGAATTCTAGAGGCTGGGAGGTTCTGCTTATATGAGAATATCTCTGCCGTGCGCTACACGACTGCATTACTGCACTAGTAATATAAAGGCTAAAAAAACATTTGTCTGTTCGGATACAACAGCAGCCATAGAATTATATGCTGGGCCCCATGTCTGAATCTTCATTTTTGATATTTATGTGAAAACATTTTGTGAAACAATAAATGTCCATTGGGAAATACAATAATATATTTAATAAAATATATCTCCCAAATGACAGTAGAATTGATTTTAAATAGTCTGCTTGAAAGGAAAAATTGACCACAAATCATTTCATTTACAAGAGCTACAGGAAGGAAATAGTGCCTGTGACTTGTTTGGCTGCTGAAATGCATTCACACACAGATCTCATTCTGTGACATCTGTTCTACTGCAGCACTGAGCTTCCAGCTATAAATCATAACTGCTATCCAGGAAAACAGGATCCATTTTGTGATGTGAAATATGTCAGTGAGCAGAGAACAAAAGTAATCTCTTTTCCCATTAGACACTGGCAGCATTTGTTGTGGAGGGTCGGAGCACTCAGTGAGAGAAAGAGGTGTGATTTGACGGCAAATATAAAACATTTTAACTGTGGCTAATAGTCAATGTAACAGAAGAAAAGAGATGATATAATGGACAGAACCTATTCTGTATGGCCTCTGGGGCAGACCCTCACCTATGCACACACAGTTTATACAGAGATAGTACTGCATGATTGTATATCATGGGGGGGAGGGGGGTTAGAAGAATATCATCCTATCTTAACCAGTTCATCATAGGAAATCATACACACAGTAGCCCATACAGGTGAGAAAAACTACACTTTCACAAGGCCTTACAATAGCCCCTCCCCCTCATACTCCTCAAAGAGGACACGGTTGAATAAGGAGTGAAATGGGAGCGATTGAGAGATGGGGGGTGAAGTAAAGTAACAGCTGAGAGCTGTAATGAATCATGCCGCAGTACCGCGCGGACATCTCCCAGCCAGATGTGTCTGCTGCAGGACCCCTGAGCACGCCCCAGCGGGGAGTAACGCTGTGCTCCTGCTCCACAGCGGGGAGTAACGCTGTGCTCCTGCTCCACAGCGGGGAGTAACGCTCTGCTCCTGCTCCACAGCGGGGAGTAACGCTGTGCTCCTGCTCCACAGCGGGGAGTAACGCTCTGCTCCTGCTCCACAGCGGGGAGTAACGCTCTGCTCCTGCTCCACTGCGGGGAGTGACGCTCTGCTCCTGCTCCACTGCAGGGAGTAATGCTCTGCTCCTGCTCCACAGCGGGGAGTAACGCTCTGTTCCTGCTCCACTGCGGGGAATAACGGTCTGCTCCTGCTCCACAGCGGGGAGTAATGCTCTGCTCCTGCTCCACTGCGGGGAGTAACGCTCTGCTCCTGCTCCACTGCAGGGAGTAATGCTCTGCTCCTGCTCCACAGCGGGGAGTAACGCTCTGTTCCTGCTCCACAGTGGGGACTAACGCTCTGCTCCTGCTCCACAGTGGGGAGTAACGCTCTGTTCCTGCTCCACAATGGGGACTAACGCTCTGCTCCTGCTCCACAGTGGGGACTAACACTCTGCTCCTGCTCCACAGCGGGGAGTAACGCTCTGTTCCTGCTCCACAGCGGGGAGTAACGCTCTGCTCCTGCTCCACAGCGGGGAGTAACGCTCTGTTCCCGCTCCACAGTGGGGACTAACGCTCTGCTCCTGCTCCACAGTGGGGACTAACACTCTGCTCCTGCTCCACAGCGGGGAGTAACGCTGTGCTCCTGCTCCACAGCGGGGAGTAACGCTCTGCTCCTGCTCCACTGCGGGGAATAACGGTCTGCTCCTGCTCCACAGCGGGGAGTAACGCTCTGCTCCTGCTCCACTGCGGGGAGTAACGCTCTGCTCCTGCTCCACTGCAGGGAGTAATGCTCTGCTCCTGCTCCACAGCGGGGAGTAACGCTCTGTGCCTGCTCCACAGCGGGGAATAACGGTCTGCTCCTGCTCCACAGCGGGGAGTAATGCTCTGCTCCTGCTCCACTGCGGGGAGTAACGCTCTGCTCCTGCTCCACTGCAGGGAGTAATGCTCTGCTCCTGCTCCACAGCGGGGAGTAACGCTGTGCTCCTGCTCCACAGCGGGGAGTAACGCTCTGCTCCTGCTCCACTGCGGGGAATAACGGTCTGCTCCTGCTCCACAGCGGGGAGTAACGCTCTGCTCCTGCTCCACTGCGGGGAGTAACGCTCTGCTCCTGCTCCACTGCAGGGAGTAATGCTCTGCTCCTGCTCCACAGCGGGGAGTAACGCTCTGTGCCTGCTCCACAGCGGGGAATAACGGTCTGCTCCTGCTCCACAGCGGGGAGTAATGCTCTGCTCCTGCTCCACTGCGGGGAGTAACGCTCTGCTCCTGCTCCACTGCAGGGAGTAATGCTCTGCTCCTGCTCCACAGCGGGGAGTAACGCTCTGTTCCTGCTCCACAGTGGGGACTAACGCTCTGCTCCTGCTCCACAGTGGGGAGTAACGCTCTGTTCCTGCTCCACAGTGGGGACTAACGCTCTGCTCCTGCTCCACAGTGGGGACTAACACTCTGCTCCTGCTCCACAGCGGGGAGTAACGCTCTGTTCCTGCTCCACAGCGGGGAGTAACGCTCTGCTCCTGCTCCACAGCGGGGAGTAACGCTCTGTTCCCGCTCCACAGTGGGGACTAACGCTCTGCTCCTGCTCCACAGTGGGGACTAACACTCTGCTCCTGCTCCACAGCGGGGAGTAACGCTCTGTTCCTACTCCACAATGGGGAGTAACGCTCTGCTCCTGCTCCACAGTGGGGAGTAACGCTCTGCTCCTGCTCCACAGCAGGGAGTAACGCTCTGTTCCAGCTCCACAGCGGGGAGTAACGCTCTGCTCCTGCTCCACAGCGGGGAGTAACGCTCTGCTCCTGCTCCACAGCGGGACCCCTGAGCACGCCCCACCGGGGAGTAACGCTCTGCTCCTGCTCCACAGCGGGGAGTAACGCTCTGTTCCTGCTCCACAATGGGGACTAACGCTCTGCTCCTGCTCCACAGTGGGGACTAACACTCTGCTCCTGCTTCACAGCGGGGAGTAACGCTCTGTTCCTGCTCCACAGTGGGGAGTAATGCTCTGCTCCTGCTCCACAGTGGGGAGTAACGCTCTGCTCCTGCTCCACAGCGGGGAGTAACGCTCTGCTCCTGCTCCACAGCGGGACCCCTGAGCACGCCCCACCGGGGAGTAACGCTCTGCTCCTGCTCCACTGCGGGGAGTAACGGTCTGCTCCTGCTCCACAGCGGGGAGTAAAGCTCTGCTCCTGCTCCACTGCGGGGAGTAACGCTCTGCTCCTGCTCCACTGTGGGGAATAACCCACTGCTCCTGCTCCACTGCGGGGAGTAACGCTCTGCTCCTGCTCCACTGCGAGGAGTAACGCTCTGCTCCTGCTCCACAGCGGGGAGTAATGCTCTGCTCCTGCTCCACAGTGGGGAGTAACGCTCTGCTCCTGCTCCACAGCGGGGAGTAACGCTCTGCTCCTGCTCCACTGCGGGGAGTAACCCACTGCTCCTGCTCCACAGTGGGGAGTAACGCTCTGCTCCTGCTTCACTGCGGGGAGTAACGCTCTGCTCCTGCTCCACTGCAAGGAGTAACGCTCTGCTCCTGCTTCACAGTGGGGAGTAACGCTCTGCTCCTGCTCCACTGCAGGACCCCTGAGCACACCCCAGCGGGGAGTAACGCTCTGCTCCTGCTCCACTGCAAGGAGTAACGCTCTGCTCCTGCTCCACAGCGGGGAGTAATGCTCTGCTCCTGTTCCACTGCGGGGAGTAATGCTCTGCTCCTGCTCCACAGCGGAAAGTAACGCTCTGCTCCTGCTCCACAGCGGGGAGTAACGCTCTGCTCCTGCTCCACAGCGGGGAGTAACGCTCTGCTCCTGCTCCACAGCGGGACCCCTGAGCACGCCCCACCGGGGAGTAACGCTCTGCTCCTGCTCCACTGCGGGGAGTAACGGTCTGCTCCTGCTCCACAGCGGGGAGTAAAGCTCTGCTCCTGCTCCACTGCGGGGAGTAACGCTCTGCTCCTGCTCCACTGTGGGGAATAACCCACTGCTCCTGCTCCACTGCGGGGAGTAACGCTCTGCTCCTGCTCCACTGCGAGGAGTAACGCTCTGCTCCTGCTCCACAGCGGGGAGTAATGCTCTGCTCCTGCTCCACAGTGGGGAGTAACGCTCTGCTCCTGCTCTACAGCGGGGAGTAACGCTCTGCTCCTGCTCCACTGCGGGGAGTAACCCACTGCTCCTGCTCCACAGTGGGGAGTAACGCTCTGCTCCTGCTTCACTGCGGGGAGTAACGCTCTGCTCCTGATCCACTGCAAGGAGTAACGCTCTGCTCCTGCTCCACAGTGGGGAGTAACGCTCTGCTCCTGCTCCACTGCAGGACCCCTGAGCACACCCCAGCGGGGAGTAACGCTCTGCTCCTGCTCCACTGCAAGGAGTAACGCTCTGCTCCTGCTCCACAGCGGGGAGTAATGCTCTGCTCCTGTTCCACTGCGGGGAGTAATGCTCTGCTCCTGCTCCACAGCGGAAAGTAACGCTCTGCTCCTGCTCCACAGCGGGGAGTAACGCTCTGCTCCTGCTCCACTGCAAGGAGTAACGCTCTGCTCCTGCTCCACAGTGGGGAGTAATGCTCTGCTCCTGCTCCACTGCGGGGAGTAACGCTCTGCTCCTGCTCCACAGCGGAGAGTAACGCTGTGCTCCTGCTCCACAGCGGGGAATAACGCTCTGCTACTGCTCCACAGCGGGGAGTAACGCTCTGCTCCTGCTCCACTGCGGAGAGTAACGCTCTGCTCCTGCTTCACTGCGGGGAGTAACGCTGTGCTCCTGCTCCACTGCGGGGAGTAACGCTCTGCTCCTGCTCCACAGCGGAGAGTAACGCTCTGCTCCTGCTCCACAGCGGGGAGTAACGCTCTGCTCCTGCTCCACAGCGGAGAGTAACGCTCTGCTCCTGCTTCACTGCCGGGAGTAACGCTCTGCTCCTGCTCCACTGCGGGGAGTAACGCCCTGCTCCTGCTCCACTGCGCCTTTTCAGCGCTGATAGAGATAGCCTTAAAAAAAAAACCTAGCATTTTTGAAACCAATAATTCAGTAGGAGGATTTGGGTTTGGGTGGTGGTGTAAATTAACACAACAACCTTCCCCCCTCCCAAACTAAATAAATAAATAACAAGAATGAAAAATAAAAAACACAAAAATGAATGTATTATTATTATTATTATTATTATTATTATTATTATTTTTTACAAATCGACACAGATGCTTGCTGTCTCACACGGGAATAAACAGACGATTACATGAGTCTAGTACATCTCAGTGCTTGCTTTTAATGACAATTCCCTATTAAACGTATATGTCTATTTTAGATATTTCTAAAGTTGCTAATCTTTTTCTATAACGTTTACAAAATGGGAAGTTCAAAGCATGTTTAAATGGTATGTGAAATGACAACTAAACTGTCAGAGCCATTTAGACTTCCTACAAATGGCGCAAATTGTCATTAAAAACAAGATGAATCCTCTGTTTTCTGTTCTGCCAGCGATTTTTAGATCACATCCTTGTCCACTTTTTTTGCAACTATAAAGCGTGACGAATTTCAACCTCAGGGTGAACCCATATGGTCCGAGTTTACAACCCTCTAACCTGGGGGAAAGAATAACTGAAACTTCGTAGAACTGGCTAATTAATGTCGATTGCGATTAGGAAAATAGCGGAAAAGGCATTCTATCAAAGAAAAAAGTATATAAATTTAAAAGGCAAGTATATTTTCCTCTTTTACATTTAACGCATCTCAGATTTATAGCAGGTTGATCGCTTAATGTAAGCACTGGGAGTGCAGTCATTCAAATGACTCTAGGCGCGGGAGCAGGCTTCTGTGGTTCGAGGGCGGAGCTCGAGGGTGAAGCTCGAGCCTCTCTAGCTGTGGTTCGGAGCCTCTCTAGCTGGGGTTCGAGGGCAGAGCTCGAGCCTCTCTAGCTGTGGTTCAAGGGCGGAGCTCCAGCCTCTCTAGCTGTGGTTCAAGGGCGGAGCTCGAGGGTGAAGCTCGAGCCTCTCTAGCTGTGGTTCGGAGCCTCTCTAGCTGGGGTTCGAGGGCAGAGCTCGAGCCTCTCTAGCTGTGGTTCAAGGGTGAAGCTCGAGCCTCTCTAGCTGTGGTTCGGAACCTTTCTGGCTGTGGTTCGAGGGCGGAGCTCCAGCCTCTCTAGCTGTGGTTCGAGGGCGGAGCTCCAGCCACTCTAGCTGTGGTTCGAGGGCGGAGCTCCAGCCTCTCTAGCTGTGGTTCGAGGACGGAGCTCCAGCCTCTCTAGCTGTGGTTCGAGGGCGGAGCTCCAGCCTCTCTAGCTGTGGTTCGAGGGCGGAGCTCCAGCCACTCTAGCTGTGGTTCGAGGGTGAAGCTCGAGCCCCTCTAGCTGTGGTTCGAGGGCGGAGCTCCAGCCTCTCTAGCTGTGGTTCGAGGGCGGAGCTCCAGCCACTCTAGCTGTGGTTCGAGGGCGGAGCTCCAGCCTCTCTAGCTGTGGTTCGAGGGCGGAGCTCCAGCCACTCTAGCTGTGGTTCGAGGGCGGAGCTCCAGCCTCTCTAGCTGTGGTTCGGAGCCTCTCTAGCTGTGGTTCGAGGGCGGAGCTCGAGCCACTCTGGCTGTGGTTCGAGGGCGGAGCTCCAGCCTCTCTAGCTGTGGTTCGAGGGCGGAGCTCGAGCCTCTCTGGCTGTGGTTCGAGGGTGGAGCTCGAGCCTCTCTAGCTGTGGTTCGAGGGCGGAGCTCCAGCCTCTCTAGCTGTGGTTCGAGGGCGGAGCTCGAGCCACTCTAGCTGTGGTTCAAGGGCGGAGCTCGAGCCTCTCTGGCTGTGGTTCGAGGGTGGAGCTCGAGCCTCTCTAGCTGTGGTTCGGAGCCTCTCTAGCTGTGGTTCGAGGGCGGAGCTCCAGCCTCTCTAGCTAATACAAACTGGAGATTGTCCAAGCATGTGCTCATCTGATCGCCCTTAGGGGCCGCGCTCGCTTGTCTACCCAAGCAACCGAGCTTTCACAGAACTTCTTTTGAGTTGACCAAATTGTCTTTCTACACGACTTATTTATGTGTCATATTGTCTTTATTTCCCCCTCCTCTCGACTCTCTTTCCCCTCAAGTGTCTTCATTTCTCTGCGTGATCCCATTTTGAGGGCTTTTGTGAGGACCCAACGAAAGGTCACCCTTAATAAAAAAGGCCCATCTTTAAAGTTGCCCCCGATAGAGTTCAGTTGAAGCTCGGGGCACAATCTCTTCACTTGTTCGCCACAGACAACTGCGAGTGTTCTCGTCTGAAAGTCACGCGAAATTGACCGTTTTGCAATATTGGGGAATGGCCATTCATTGGTAGGCTAGTTTTTTTGTTCTCTTTTAAAAGTTATATTTCAATGCATACACGGGCCCACAAACAACAGGCAAAGTTTAGTTAATGCAGTTAATGATTAACTAAAGGGTTGTAATTGCAGCAATATTGATTATGAGGTTACAAATATAAACAATATATATTTAATTTTCTTTATGACATTAGGATTTGAAATCAACAGCACAAACGTGAGTGCAATCACTGAGTAAAAGAAGCTTGCTACAGATGGACCACAAAATGACTATGCAAGTGTGCGTGCCAAACCAGTCCAAAACAACAGATGGCTGATCTCAATAGAATTCTAAAGAAGAAAATAAAATAACACAATTGGTTCATAGAAAAGGTAGCGAAATAAAATAAGTGAATAAATATGATATTTCTTTCAGCCAAACAAACATTTCAACATTTTCAAGACGGATAAAGATGAAAGCGACCTGTCTCCTTTAAAATGTAATGCTTAGATAATTTAGAAACTCGGTTTAAAGAAACAGTTGGTTAAATGCACCAATCGATGAAACGTTCTGAAGCGAGAGGTTGTAGATAAGCCTGCAATTTGTCAGATCACTTAAAAATATTACCGTGTAACAGCTGTGATAAAGATCTACCTCCTCGTATTCTTGCATACAGTTCCACTTCTGTGCTGACCCGGCTCTCCCCGGCTCTCCCCGGCCGCTGACCCGGCTCTCCCCGGCCACTGACCCCGCCATGCACGCGCAGCCACTCTGTCACAGATGAAGAATTTGTGGGGTCAAGCGGACCATTCCGCGTTCATGAGCTCGGCCCCTTGCTCTCTAATTTGATTTATATCCACGTGTGTCTTAAAGGGTCGATCCCCCGGGCCGTAGAAGCATTTCCCTCTTCTTTAATTAGATTTTGGTGCCGTTCATACTGCTCCACTTAGCGCAGGTTGAACTTATAAAATGAAAACTGTTCTGTGGGAAAGAAAGCACATATCGGGCTGTGCTTCCTCAGTAGCTGACTATAGAACAGCGTGACCTGTCTGATGCCCTCACTGCCCAGAAGCAACTTTTGGGAATATCAGGAGATTTTTGCCATTGACTGTGGTTTTGGGAATATGAGTAAAGTTGTGCCATTGACTGTGGTTACCCCCCCGAGAGAACATCCACCCCCCCCCACCCCCACTCAATAGAATCCAAAAGCACCCCCCCCCCCCCCATTGTTTAGGGCCACCAAAATCCGAGGGCCTGAGTGTAGAAACCATCATAACAGTGTATAAACAGCCATAAAAGTGTAGAAACAGCCTTAACAGTGTAGAAACAGCAATAAAAGTGTAGAAACAGCAATAACAGTGTAGAAACAGCCATGACAATGTATAAACAGCCATTACAGTGTAGAAACAGCAATAACAGTGTAGAAATAGCAATAAAAGTGTAGAAACAGTCATAACAGTGTAGAAACAGCCTTAATGTCGGTCGATTTGACATATGTGAGAGTCGCAAGTCCCTCCTACAAAAAAAAGATCCTGAGTTCAGAAATTAGAGTTATTCGCCGGATGTTAAAAGGAGTAGTTTTTGGCGCAAATTGCTTGTGTGAATGGTCGAAGTTTGGGGGATAGAGCAAAAATTCGGGTCTCCACCAGATAATAATGCCACATGTCGCTGTAGGGATGTTGTTTTTTGTGGCGTGCGCAGCGTTAGGTTTGCATTCTGGGATATCCAAAAACGTATTTATTATTTTGTATTCTTTTTCCAATTTATGCATTTACACTACTTTATCTTTGACTTTCTTAGAATGCCCTTTAGTCTTCAGTTTCAGACCTTTCCTTTAGATTTACAGGCTGACCCATCATTCTTACATACAGCACACGTGACAGCTGCTTTTATGGTTCTCAGGAGGTAAATGATAAAGCAGGGGCACGTTCAATCTGAAAACGGTGTGCACCGTTTTGCTACGGTTTCCGGGTTGAACGACATGTTTCCTCGAAACGGTGTGAAACGGTGTGAAACGGGCTTTGAGGTACGTTTTCTCGTTTGGTGGGTGTGTCAGAGGTGTTACCCAACCAGCACCGACGTGTACATAAACCCCGCCGTATTAAAAAGGTAGTGCGCACAATGGATCCAACTGAAATCCTTTACAAATGCGTCCAGTGCAGCTTGGTGTATGCAACATTCGAAGACATTAGAAGACATGTTTGTCGTAAGTATTTTATAGTATTAAACACGTATTTAAACCGATTTCATCAGGCTCCGAAAATTCTTCGAAAAGAACGCGAAGAATGGCCTTCTCAGCTGACATAGTTGCAACGCTTGCGTAGCACAACAGGGTGTTCAACGCACCACCGTTTCCGTTTAAATAAACGTTTTGCTACGTTTTGTCGGGGCTGAACGTGCCCCAGGTGTTTCTGTTGTTGTTCTTGTTGTTGTTATTGTTTTTGATAGGGCAATTCATGTAATCTGTTTAAACTAGGAGCTTCCAATGATCAGGGGTTGAATACTTATGCAAGCGGCATAACATTTTTGTAAAAATATTTTCAAACGTAAAACAAATGTCACCTTAAAATAATAAAACATTTAAAATAAAATATCACACGGAACGAAATTTCAATCTATTATTTGTAATTTAGTAAAAAGTGAAAATTGGCAAGGCATTGTCATTAGCACCATCCGGTACTCATAAATTCAAACCATTCCTGCAGATCTTAAGGTTTGTAACCTGCCTGACCACAGCTAGATGATCACGCGCTGAATTTGCTGAGCTGTTACCTGACGTGGCAGCCGAGGCAAAACGCTTCACATGACCGCTGTTGGAAGGAGAGATTTTGGCTTTGGGAAATGCTGCCACTTAGTGGCTAGAAGCTTGTACTACAACTCGTATTAAAATCGGAGATTATTTACAGTTAACTGACACACAATCAATATTTGTTTATTGGTTAAACATAAAATTGTGCGTAAATTTTGTGTCTTTGTGATCAGCACGCCTCTGTAAAATTAAAACATAATTGGGGAGTGGAGAATATTAGTAACCATTTTAATCAGCTTTGCTACCACTGATATTATTTTCTGGCTGCACAATTAGCATCCGTGTATATGTGTCTCTCTGTGTGTGTGCACATATGCCTGTGTGCTGTAACCACTTGAATAAACTGCCTCCAGTAGTTTGGCTTTGTACTGAATTCTTGTCCCCCAGCCACACAGTGTAAGGAAAGAAATGTTCAGTTACCCCTGACAATCATAATTGAAGTCATACTAGATAAATATTAATGTCTTTATGAAAAAGAAGTAAAGTTGTGCACCATATTAAGCTAAACAAGTAATCAAACTTGCCCCTGAAATTATGTGTTGTTCTTTGTCGCATATCACTTCAGGCTCACAGTGCCACAGTCCAAGATTGTGGTGAAATAGCATTCAGTGATTTTGAATCAGAGATAAAGCAGACTCTTGAATGGTCAAACCCTTTTTATCTACAAAACATAAAGCATTGTGGAGTTATGGAGTAACATTTTGTTTTGGACTCAAAGTTTTAAAAAGAAGTCAATGGGTAGAACAGTATCCTCACTTTTACAAAAAAATGGAAAAGGACAGGTATGTGTTACAATATCACCATCTACTGGCAGTTACACACAAGCACAAGCTATAATGACTTAAAACAAGTTATTTCTTCCCTAGCAGTGTGGAGATCATGTGACCCTTTGCACCTGTACAGCTCTGGACAGAAGCTTTTGGAGAATTTCCACCTCTGGGACAAGGAAAGAAGATGAGATGTTATCCTGGTAAGCAGCTGTAGAGGGATTGTGCTTTGTGGCATGCAGCTCCTGTGTTACTGTGACAAATAAAAATCAGGACCAACCGAGTCTCCAGAAAAAACATCACAGCTGCCTCCTACAACTATCAGAGGCCCGATGCTGCAAGCTGCAGTATCACCTACTGACACGCAGTCACTGCAGTAACACCTACTGACATGCATTACATTACATTACATTTATTTGGCAGACGCTTTTATCCAAAGCGACGTACAAAAAGTGCATTTCATGGTCATAGACAACTGCTAAACACAGGTTCAGTAAGGTACAATACTTATTTTGTACAGCTATTTCTAGCCAAGAACACAGTTTAGTTCACACAGTGAACACTATTCAGACCTAACCTCTGCAAAGCCAACTAGGCAGAAGAATAAGCTACAATATTAGGACAAGTATAAATTACCAAAAAGTGCTGGGATGGGGCAACATGTAACAAGTGTCATGAAAAAAAGGGGGGGGGGGGATTTAGAGTGAAATATACAGCGTGGTGGTGGTTAGTCTAGGTATAGTCTGAAGAGATGAGTCTTCAGGCCACGGCGGAAGATGGGTAGTGAGGGGGAGGTTCGGAGAGGGACGGGGAGTTCGTTCCACCACTGGGGAGCTAGGGTGGAGAAGCTCTGTGATCCCTTTGGGTGGGTGGGAGGGGTTACAAGGCGCCCTGCTGCCGCACAGCGGAGTGGTTGAGCAGGCCCATAGAATCGAGTCATGTCCTGCAAGTAGATGGGGGCTTTCCTGTTGGCAGCAGTGTAGGCAAGGGTCAGTGCTTTGAACCGGATCCTGGCAGCGACCGGTAGCCAGTGGAGTGATCGCAGCAGAGGAGTGACGTGGGAGAATTTGGGAAGGTTGTAGATGAGTCGGGCTGCAGCATTCTGAATCATCTGTACTTGCTGTATGGCACAAGCTGGCAGGCTTGCAAGGAGAGAGTTGTAAAATGTAATGTAATCAAGGCGAGAGGTCACCGTAGCCTGGACGAGCAGCTGGGTGGAGTGCGTCGTCAGGTATGGTCGAATCCTTCTGATGTTGTACAGAAGGAATCTGCAGGACCGTGATGTTGCCTTGATGTGCTCCTTGAGGTCCAGTTGGTCATCCAGGACCACCCCCAAGCTCTTGGCAGGGTGAGAGGCAGTCACTGTGGTGCCATCAACCGTGATTGAGAGCTCACAAAGTAAGGAGGTCTTGCACGGGAAGAAGAGCAGCTCAGTTTTGTTGAGGTTGAGCTTCAGATGGTGGCTAGCCATCCAGGTGGAGATGTCAGCCAGGCAGGAAGATATCTTATCATTGACCTGTGTGGCTGAGGGGGGGAAAGAGAAGAAGAGTTGTGTGTCATCTGCATAACAATGGTAGTAGAAGCCATGTGAATTAATAACTGAACCAAGAGATCTGGTGTATAAGGAGAACAGCAGAGGACCCAGTACAGATCCCTGTGGCACTCCTGTAACAAGGGGATGAGAAGCAGAGGCAGACCCCTTCCAGGTGACCTGGTAGGACCTATCTGCAAGATAGGAAGCGAACCAAGACGGGGCAGTCCCGGCGATTCCCATCCCAGCCAAGGTGGAGAGGAGTATTTTATGGTTGACCGTGTCGAAAGCTGCAGACAGGTCAAGAAGGATCAGGACAGAGGAGAGGCGTGAGGATCTTGCAGTGGCAAGTGCTTCCGTCGCAGCTAGGAGCGCAGTCTCTGTTGAGTGCCCAGATCGGAAGCCAGACTGGTGAGGGTCTAGCAGGTTGTTCTGATGGAGAAAAGAGGTTAGTTGTTTAAGAACTGCTCGTTCAAGGGTTTTGGACAGAAAGGGTAGAAGCGATATGGGTCGATAATTCATTACATCAGAGGGGTCTGAGGTGGGTTTTTTTGAGGAGTGGGGTAACACGAGCCATCTTAAAATCAGAGGGAACATGACCAGAGGAAAGAGAGGAATTAACAATGGAGGACAGATAGGGAAGGAGCTCGCTGGAAATGGATTGGAGAACTGTAGATGGGATGGGGTCAAGTGGACAGGTGGTTGCACGATGAGAGGTGATGAGTTGTAGAACATCAGAATCCTCCAGCATCTCAAAGGAGGTCAGTGTGGCTGTGGGTTTGTCCTGGGAGGTTGGGGGGCTCACTGGATGGGCGAAGGAGTTCCGGATTGTAGCCACCTTTCCTTCAAAGGCAGCCAGAAAGTCATCTGTGGAGAGGGAAGAGGGAGGTGGGGGTGGAGGAGGAATGAGGAGGGAAGAGAAGGTGGAGAATAGTTTGCGTGGATTAGAGACACATGCACTGATCTTAGATTGGAAAAATTAGGCTTTAGCTGACGTGAGGGCAGATGTGAAAGTCGCCAGCAGGGTATGATATGTGGTCAGGTCATCAGAGGATCGGGATTTCCTCCACTTCCTCTCTGCAGCCCGCAGTGATGTTCTGCTGGAGCGTAGCGACTCAGTCAGCCATGGGCAGGGGGGTGAGGAGCGTGCTGGTTTGGAGACAAGAGGACAAAGTGAGTCGAGGGACTGGGAGAGGCAGGAGTTGAAGGTGGAGGTAGCAAGATCAACTGGCAGGTTAGAGAAAGAGGCAGGAGGGGGAAGTGTAGACAGAGCAGTGGAGATGAGGGAGGATTGTGACAGAGTAGAGAGACTTCTCCTGAAAGTTACTGTGGGTGAGCTGTTGGATGAATTGAGGGGGAGTAAATAGGAGAGGGAGAAAGAAAGAAAGAAAGAAAGAAGTGGTCCGAGACATGGAGGGGAGTCACTGTAAGTTGGGGAATGGAGCAGCTTCTGGTGAATGCAAGGTCTAGTTGGTTACCAGCCTTGTGTGTGGGGGGGAAGAGGACAGGGATAGGGCGAAAGACTGGAGGAGTGAGGCAACCCTGGACAATTGGGAGGTCTCTGGTGGGAGGTTGAAGTCTCCCAGTAGAATAGCAGGAGTGCCATCCTCAGGGAGGGAGCTTAGGAGAGTGTCCAGCTCGTCCAGGAAAGAGTCGAGTGGACCTGGAGGACGGTACAGAACTATAATGTGAAATTTTGAGGGATGAGTTACAGTAATTGCATGAGATTCAAAGGAGGAGGAAGTAGGGTTAGGACTGGGGAGGACACAGAACTTCCAGGACAAGGAAATGAGCAAACCGGTACCCCCGCCTCGGCCAGAGGCCCTGGGGGTGTGCGAGAAGGAGTATCCCGCAGACAGTGCAGCTGGGGTGGCGGTGTTGTCGGGAGTGATCCAAGTTTCTGTGAGAGCCAGGAAGTCAAGAGACTTTGTCTTTCTGGACAGCTGACTGGCAGTTCCATAGTCCACCTGTGACAGTGAATTCCTGAGGTGTGGATAAGGGTGGGTAGATCAGGTTAGATAAATTGCGCCTGCGGTGAACAGACCATTTGGGGCGAGGCAGCACACACAAGGGAATTGGGTTTATAAACATGATGAACTGACGACGAGGCTGCCTACGGCAGCCTCCGCTGGAGCTATAAATACCGGGTGGCAATTTCGTGCTTGCATTACCTTCATTAGGGCAGATAAGCACCAGGTGAAGCTACTCGAAATTAGCTCAACAATTAGCTCAACATGCAGTCACTGCAGTAACACCTACTGACACGCAGTCACTGCGGGCTGCAGTAACACCTACTGACATGCAGTCACTGCAGTAACACCTACTGACATGCAGTCACTGCAGGCTGCAGTAACACCTACACCTAGAGATTGCTGCCACTGTTTCACACACAGCCTAATGATTGTTTCATGTTGTAAATGCAGTTCTGTTCACTGTGACAGTGCTGCTGCATACTAAGAGTGTGCATGCATGCTTTTCAAACTGAAGATATTCTGCTTAATTGTTACTCTGGATAACTGTCTGCCAAATATCTCATTTTAATTGTATAATTTAACTGTCTATTTAATGGCCTTTTGCACGCTTTATTTTATTTTATTTTATTAAGTGGTTGCATAAGGACTTGATGGTTCTAGAAACATTATTTATTAATATTTTTATTTTAGATGGGAATGCTGTTTTTTTTCTCTCTCCTTGATGTTCTTTTTTGTTATTGGCAATGAAAATCTTGTTCAGAGGACCTTGAGAAAAATGGGCTTCATTCACCTTTAAGTGAAATTGCATCTTTGAATCTTTAACCTTGTCATAGTAACTTTTGTTAATCTTTTTCAGTCTTGCTGTCCTGGGATAGAGGAGTATCTGTGGGATAACACTACGTATGCATAAATTCAGCTCTGTGGGATTTGCACTACACACGCGTGAGTTCAGCACTGTGGGTTAACACTACACACGTGTGAGTTCAGCTGTGTGGATAACACTACGTACGCGTGAGTTCAGCTGTGTGGGATTTGCACTACACACTCGTGAGTTCACTGTGGGATAACACTACACACGCGTGAGTTCAGCTGTGTGGAATAACACTACACACGCGTGAGTTCAGCTGTGTGGAATAACACTACACACGCGTGAGTTCAACTGTGTGCGATTTGCACTACACACGCGTAAGTTCAGCACTGTGGGATAACACTACACACGCGTGAGTTCAGCACTGTGGGATAACACTACACACGTGTGAGTTCAGCTGTGTGGGATTTGCACTACACACGCGTAAGTTCAGCACTGTGGGATAACACTACACACGCGTGAGTTCAGCACTGTGGGATAACACTACACACGCGTGAGTTCAGCTGTGTGGGATTTGCACTACACATGCGTGAGTTCAGCACTGTGGGATAACACTACACACGCGTGAGTTCAGCACTGTGGGATAACACTATGCACGCGTGAGTTCAGCTCTGTGGGATTTGAGTCTCTTCCTCTGCTCCTCTATACTGCCTGAGGGGAACAGAGTTGTCTCTATCTGGAAATACCAAGTTTAGTCCTGGATATGATATGGATTCGTTGGCAGGCCCTAATAAAATAGGGCCATCAAATAAATGTAAATAAATGTAAATAAATGTAAATAAATGTAAATAAATAAATAAATAAATAAATAAATAAATAAATAAATAAATAAATAATTTTTTCCTGTTAGTTATACATCTACACCACTAGAGGGCAATATACAACTTTACAATTGCATCCATTCCCTTCAGGAATTTGGCAGACAGGCACAGCTTTCATTCTTACATACAATACAATTATACAGCTGTGAATTTTACTGAAGTTCTGCAGGTTCAGTAAAGTACCTGTTTAAGTGCACAATGGCACCCAACCTGCAAATCAACTCTAGGAACTGCCAGAAGCCTGGTTTCCTATGCTACACAGCCACCCCAGTAGTTTAGAGATTACTGGTTTGATGTGCTGTTATAATACCAGCATATGCAATTGTTTTAGTATTAGCATTAGCAAGCATGCAGGACACTCCACGGGCTGAGGATGAGTTCAGTGGCAGATTGAATGGAGCTGAGGAATCTGCATTGCTGTCTTTCAGTCTGTCTGTCTCTCATTCTGTCTCTTAGTCTGTCTGTCTCTCAGTCTGTCTTTCTCTCATTCTGTCTCTTAGACTGTCTCTTATTCTTTCTGTCTCTCAGTCTGTCTGTCTTTCATTCTGTCTCTTAGTCTGTCTGTCTCTCAGTCTGTCTCTTATTCTGTCTGTCTCTCATTCTGTCTCTTAGTCTGTCTGTCTCTCAGTCTGTCTCTTATTCTGTCTCTCTCTCAGTCTGTCTTTCATTCTGTCTCTCAGGCTGTCTGTCTCTTATTCTGTCTCTTAGTCTGCCTGTCTTTCTTTCTGTCTCTTATTCTGTCTCTTAGTCTGTCTGTCTCTCAGTCTGTCTCTTATTCTGTCTCTCATGTTTGTCTGTCTCTCAGTCTGTGTGTGTATGTGTGTGTTTGAGTGTGTGTTTGAGTGTGTGTGTATGTGTGTGAGTGAGTGTGAGTGTGTGTTTGTGTGTGTGTGTATGTGTGTGAGTGAGTGTGTGTGTGTGTGTGTGTGCGTGTGTGTGTGTGTGTGCATGAGTGTGTGCATGTGTGTATGTGTGTGTGTGTGCGTGAGTGAGTGAGTGTGTGTGTGTGTGTGTGTGTGTGTGTGTGAGTGAGTGAGTGTGTGTGTGTGCGTGAATGAGTGTGTATGTGTGTGTTTGTGTGAGTGAGTGTGTGTATGTGTGTGTGCGTGAGTGAGTGTGTGTGTGTGTGTGTGTTTGTACAATGCTGTGCTGCATGTGCTTGTACTCCAGTTATATTCACACTTTAATACTCACAGCCTGTGGTGGAGAGAAACAACATTAAATACATGATCACTGCTTTCCTCCTCTCTCCCTCTCTTTCCCCCTCTTTCTCTACCCCTCCCTCGCTCCCTCTCTCTCTGCCCCTCCCTCTCTCTCTCCCCCTCTCCCTCCCACTCTCTCTCTCCCTCTCTCTCTCTGTCTCTCCCCCTCTCCCCCCCACTCTCTCTCCCTCTCTCTGTCTCTTCCCATCCCTCCCGTTCTTTCTCTCCCTCTCCCCCCCTCCCTCCTGCTCTCTCTCTCCCTCTCTCTCTCTCAGTCTCTCCCCCTCTCCCCCCCACTCTCTCTCGCCCTCTCTCCCCCTCTCTCTCTCCCTCTTCCTCCCTCCCTCTGGCTCCCTCTCTCTCTCTCTGCCCCTCCCTCTCTCTTTCTCCTGCTAAATCTTCTCCTCACTGCACATCACTGACCTATTTTCTCAGAGGCTGGTTTCAGGGCTGCTGCAGTTGCAGTCGTACAGATGGGCTGTGTTCCTGTTGGCACAGCTGTGTCACTAGCAGCTCTGTCGAAGGTAAATATTGTCACAGATGCTGTGACCAATCGAATACTGTTGGGAGAATAGCTCCCCCTGCAGGCTGATATAATGAAGTATGCGGTGTGTGAGTTTTGGGTTTTAATCATTTGTCTCTTTGATTCTCGACTGCCTACTGCAATTACATGTCTCATTCAGCTGCAGAAAAAGGCGAGACCAAACCGTCTCCCATGTCGCTATTGGCTGCCCTCAGTGCAATCCAGCCCTCCAGCACAGGGGGTTGCTGAAACCCTCACCTCCACATCCATGTCTGAGAAACAGGGACAAACTTGTGTGTGCATAGTTAAATATGCATGCCTCCTCTTACCGATCCTGGTGGAAAGTCAGCCTCTGATAAATGTTTCATTAACACAGTGCATTACTTCCCATCTTTAAAATATGAGGCAATTCTGTGAGAACACAAACAGAAGGGAGTCTGTTTCCCACAGGGCAGCCATGCTCCCCAGCGTGTAACGCCTTCCACATGGAGATAAACACTGGGGGGTTTACTGCAGCGGACACACCAACCTTTACTACCCTCTCTCTGTATCTCTCTGCATCTCTCTCTATCTCTCTCTGTATCTCTCTCTCTGTATCTCTCTGTATCTCTCTGCATCTCTCTCTCTGTATATCTCTGCATCTCTCTCTGTATCTCTATCTGCATCTCTCTGTATCTCTCTCTATCTCTCTCTGCATCTCTCTGCATCTCTCTCTCTGTATATCTCTGCATCTCTCTCTGCATCTCTCTGTATCTCTCTCTCTGCATCTCTCTGTATCTCTCTCTATCTCTCTCTATCTCTCTCTGTATCTCTCTCTGTATCTCTCTGTATCTCTCTGTATCTCTGCATCTCTCTCTGCATCTCTCTGTATCTCTCTCTCTGTATCTCTCTGTATCTCTCTCTATCTCTCTCTGTATCTCTCTCTGTATCTCTGTATCTCTGCATCTCTCTCTGTATATCTCTGCATCTCTCTCTGCATCTCTCTGTATCTCTCTCTCTGCATCTCTCTGTATCTCTCTCTGTATCTCTCTCTCTGTATCTCTCTCTATCTCTCTCTGTATCTCTCTGCATCTCTCTGTATCTCTCTCTGTATTTCTCTATCTCTCTCTCAATATCTCTCTGCATCTCTCTGCATCTCTCTGTATCTCTCTCTCTATCTCTCTGTATCTCCCTCTGTATCTCTGCATCTCTCTCTGTATCTCTCTGTGTATCCTTCTCTGTATCTCTCTTTCTCCACCTCTATCTGTATCTCTCTTCACTTTTCTGCACTTCTGCAGCTTGCTCACTGGCTGCTGTGCAGTTGGATTTCATCCTTCAGCTTCCTTCAGTCTGTACCTCACTGGCCTCTCCATGACTACCACCTACTGACCACCACAGTGTTTATACTGACCACCTACTGACCACCACAGTATTCAAACTGACCACCTACTGACCACCACAGTGTTTATACTGTCCACCTACTGACCACCACATTGTTTATACTGACCACCTACTGACCACCACAGTGTTCAAACTGACCACCTACTGACCACCACAGTGTTTATACTGACCACCTACTGACCACCACAGTGTTCAAACTGACCACCTACTGACCACCACAGTGTTCAAACTGACCACCTACTGACCACCACAGTGTTTATACTGACCACCTACTGACCACCACAGTGTTCAAACTGACCACCTACAGATGACTACAGTTTTCAATGCAGGACCGCGACTGTGAGGACTGACTTCGCTTTCTGGCCAAGAAGAGGAGAGGAAGAAGGGAATGCCAAGATCCCTCCTTCCATATCTCCAGGAGCCAAGCCAGTTGAGTGTATAACTGCAAATGAAGACTTAATGAAGTGCACTAATGGATTTGATGAAGGCATGTCTGTCTGCTCTTGTTCTGTTTTTGCGTGGCTGTGCACAGGTCTGCAGCACCACTCTTTAAATTTAAGACAGTCACCGATGGTTAAGCAGCTGCGTTAATTAACTGCAACAACAAGGCAGCAGCTGTTCCAGTCCTGCTCAGCATGTCCAGCAGTTACTGATGCTTTGCCCTGGACTGTAGAAGCTCCACCCTAGACTATTGACGCTCTGCCCTAGACTACTGACGCTCCACCCTGAACTACTGATGCTCCACCCTGGGCTACTGACGCTCCACCCTGAACTACTGATGCTCCACCCTGGGCTACTGACGCTCCACCCTGAACTACTGATGCTCCACCCTGGGCTACTGACGCTCCACCCTGAACTGCTGATGCTCCACGCTAGACTACTGACGCTCTGCCCTGGACTACCGATGCTCCACGCTAGACTACTGACGCTCCACCCTAGACTACTGATGCTCTGACCTGTACTACAGACACTCCACCCTGGGCTACTGACGCTCCACCCTAGACTACTGATGCTCTGCCCTGTGCTACTGACGCTCCACATGCACACGTGCACACACATACTCACACACACGCACATGTGCACACACACATGCAAACACACACACTTGCACAAACACATGCACATGCACATGTACACACACACACACTCAAACACATACACAAACACACACAAACACACACGCACATATGCACTCGTGCACGCACACATACACAAACACACACACGCACACATGCACATACACAAACACACATGGACACACACGCACATACACATGCACACGTGCACATGTGCACACACACACATGCACACACACACACACACACACACATACACAAACACACACAAACACACACGCACATATGCACTCATGCACGCACACATACACAAACACACACACATGCACATACACACACACAAACACACATGGACACACACGCACATACACATACACATGCACACGTGCACATATGCACACACACGCACACACGCACACACACATGCACATGCACACGTGCATATACGCACACACACACGTGCACACACACATACACTCGCACACGTGCACATACGCACACACACACACACACAAACACGCACACACACGCATGCACACGTGCACATATGCGCGCGCACACACACACACACACACACACACAGATGCACAGAGGCCTGAGGGGTATCCAGATAGCCTCTGTGAAAATTATTCTCACAGATATCTCCTACCAAAAGATGTTTGATTGGCTGAAAGAGAGCTGCTTCTCTGTCGCAGTCCTTGCATGTGATTTGCATACTAATGGATGCTCTCCCTACTAACCCTAATGTTAGCATGTCTACATAAATGCTGCTGCTGCTGCATAGCTAAGTATATAGCATTAGTACTCTGTTCAAACAGCTTTCAATATCCCCATTGCCACCTCTATTCATGATGCTAATGAAACTGCTATGGCTGAAACTGCTACCAAAACCACTCCAGCTACTAAAACTACTACCGCTACTGCTACCAAAACCACTGCTGCTACTGCTATTAAAACTACTACTGCTACTAAAACCACTACTGCTACTGCTATTAAAACTACTACTGCTACTAAAACCACTACTGCTACTGCTATTAAAACTACTACTGCTAGTAAAACTACTACTGCTACCAAAACCACTACTGCTACTAAAACTAGTACTGCTACTGAAACTACTGCTGCTACTAAAACCACTACTCCTACTGCTATTAAAACTATGACTGCTACTAAAACTACTACTGCTACTGCTACTGTCACTGCTACAAAAACCACTACTGCTACTGCTACTAAAACTTCTACTGCTACTAAAACTACTACCGCTACTGCTACCAAAACCACTACTGCTACTGCTATTAAAACTACTACTGCTACTAAAACCACTACTGCTACTGCTATTGAAAATACTACTGCTACTGCCACTGCTACCAAAACCACTACTGATACTGCTATTAAAACTACTACTGCTACTAAAACCACTAGTCCTACTGCTATTAAAACTACGACTGCTACTAAAACTACTACTGCTACTGCCACTGCTACCAAAACCACTACTGCTACTGCTACTAAAACTACTACTGCTACTAAAACTACTACCACTACTGCTACCAAAACCATTGCTGATACTGCTATTAAAACTACTACTGCTACTGCCACTGCTACCAAAACCACTACTGCTACTGCTACTAAAACTACTACTGCTACTAAAACCACTACTGCTACTGCTATTAAAACTACTACTGCTACTAAAACCACTACTGCTACTGCTATTAAAACTACTACTGCTACTGCTATTAAAACTACTACTGTTATTGCTACTAAAACTACTACTGCTACTGCTACTAAAACTACTACTGCTACTGCTATTAAAACTACTACTGTTATTGCTACTAAAACTACTACTGCTACTTAAACTACTACTGCCACTTCTACTAAAACTACTACTGTTACTGCTACTAAAACTACTACTGATACTACTACTAAAACCACTACTGCTACTAGAACTACCACTGCTACTGCTACTAAAACTACTACTGCTACTGCTACTAGAACTACGACTGCTACTGGTACTAGAACTACGACTGCTACTGCTACTAAAACTACTACTGCTACTGAAACTACTACTGCTACTGCCACTGCTACCAAAACCACTACTGCTACTGCTACTAAAACTACTATTGCTACTGCTATTAAAACTACTACTGCTACTATAACTACTACTGTTACTGCTACTAAAACTACTACTGATACTACTACTAAAACCACTACTGCTACTGCTACTAGAACTACTACTGCTACTGCTACTAAAACTACTACTGCTACTGAAACTACTACTGCTACTGCTACCAAAACCACTATTGCTACTGCTATTAAAACTACTACTGCTACTGAAACTACTACTGCTACTGCTACTAAAACCACTATTGCTACTGCTACTAAAACTACTACTGTTACTGCTACTAAAACTACTACTGATACTACTACTAAAACTACGACTGCTACTGCTACTAAAACTACTACCACCACTGCTACTAAAAGTACTACTGCTGTGTGCATGTGTATGTGTGAGTGTGCATGTGTGTGCATGTTCGTGCATGTGTGTGTGCATGTGCATGTATGCGTGTGTGTGTGCATGTGTGTGTGTGTGTGTGTGAGTGTGTTTGTGAGTGTGTGTGCAAGTGTATGTGTGTGAGTGTGTGCATGTGTGTGAGTGTGTATGTGTGTGCGAGTGTGTGTGTGTGTGTGTGTGTGTGTGTGAGTGTGTGCGTGTGTGTGCATTCACTGTGTATTTTGGCACTCCTGTAGCACAGCTGTCATCTGTACTCTCTTCCTCCAGCAGAGTCCCTTCTTCCTCAATCTATTTTCAATTACAGAACAGCTCGTTCTGCCCCTCCCCTCTGGAAGCTCATCTCTGACTTTATCTGTATGGAAATTCAGCAGAGAGGTCTCACAAGCCCCCACAAGAAACGCTGTTCCTCAGAACACATCTCATTCACATATTGCAATAGTCCTATTTCAATCAGGCTTTCTCATATGTGTGAATGATTCATAAGCATGTTTAGCAAGCTGATATCCCAAGCTTATCTCCAGCCTGACCTGGAGCTCCTCCACTTTGGTCTCCTTTGTTTTTCTTACTTTTTTTGTAAATTCTATGAGTGATTCTGCAATAGATCTGCATTTTCTGGTTACAGTGTTTATTTTTGCATGTTGTAGCACTGTTACACTGTCACACTGTTATACTGTAGCACTGTTACATTGTCTCACTGTTATACTATAGCACTGTTACACTGTCTCACTTTCATACTGTAGCACTGTTACACTGCCTCACTATTATACTGTAGCACTGTTACACTGTCTCACTGTCATACTGTAGCACTGTTACACTGTCTCACTGTTATACTGTAGCACTGTTACACTGTCTCACTGTTTTACTGTAGCACTGTTACACGCTCTCACTGTTATATTGTAGCACTGTCTCACCGGTATATTGTCATATTGTGGGACATTGTAGGACAGTGTTTTCCAAACTGTGTGCTGTCAGGCGAAGCCAGGTGTGCTGTGTAAAAAAAGTAATTTGAAAGTTAAATGAATTAGAAATACTCAGATGAACAAATCCTATTAACAAACCCCAAAATTAAAGAGATTAAAATGCATATTGCTTAATCAAAACCCTGGAAGAACATTTAGACCCACTGTTGACATTTTCACATCAATGCAAATACTTTGCTCGCTTCTGAGTCAGTAAATTTGGAAAAAATAAAATATGCCCTCTTTCAATTCCACAGTTTTACATATTAGGACATAACACTCCTACATTTCCTTTTTTCAGTGTTCAACCAAAAAGGAGTCAATAGGCAGATGCCATAAAAAGTTAAATCTGCTAGGTGTCATTTGTCAGGTGAGGTTAGATTTATTTCACTGGTTGGTTAGGACTGTTGTGCAGAAAACCAGTGGCACTGATAATTTCATGAAGGACAAAAATTAGGAAGAGTAAAGAATTTGGCTTCCGTTGAGAGGCCTGAGCTTGCGCCAATGCAGCATCCACTGAGACCAAACAGAGCAACAGCAACATCCACTCGGACTAAACAGAGCAACAGCAGCATCCACTGAGACCAAACAGAGCAACAGCAACATCCACTCGGACTAAACAGAGCAACAGCAACATCCACTGAGACTAAACAGAGCAACAGCAACACCCACTGAGACTAAACAGAGCAACAGCAGCATCCACTGAGACTAAGCAGAGCAACAGCAACATCCACTGAGACTAAACAGAGCAACAGCAACACCCACTGAGACTAAACAGAGCAACAGCAGCATCCACTGAGACTAAGCAGAGCAACAGCAACATCCACTGAGACTAAACAGAGCAACAGCAGCATCCACTGAGACTAAACAGAGCAACAGCAACATCCACTGAGACTAAACAGCAACAGCAACATCCACTGAGACTAAACAGAGCAACAGCAGCATCCACTGAGACTAAACAGAGCAACAGCAACATCCACTCAGACTAAACAGAGCAACAGCAACAGCAACATCCACTGAGACTAAACAGAGCAACAGCAACATCCACTGGGACTAAACAGAGCAACAGCAACATCCACTGAGACTAAACAGAGCAACAGCAGCATCCACTGAGACTAAACAGAGCAACAGCAGCATCCACTGAGACTAAACAGAGCAACAGCAACATCCACTGAGACTAAACAGAGCAACAGCAACATCCACTGAGACTAAACAGAGCAACAGCAACATCCACTGAGACTAAACAGAGCAACAGCAGCATCCACTGAGACTAAACAGAGCAACAGCAGCATCCACTGAGACTAAGCAGAGCAACAGCAACATCCACTGAGACTAAACAGAGCAACAGCAGCATCCACTGAGACTAAACAGAGCAACAGCAACATCCACTGAGACTAAACAGAGCAACAGCAACAGCAACATCCACTGAGACTAAACAGAGCAACAGCAACATCCACTGGGACTAAACAGAGCAACAGCAACATCCACTGAGATTAAAAAGAGCAACAGCAGCATCCACTGACACTAAACAGAGCAACAGCAACATCCACTGAGACTAAACAGAGCAACAGCAGCATCCACTGAGACTAAACAGAGCAACAGCAACATCCACTGAGACTAAACAGAGCAACAGCAACAGCAACATCCACTGAGACTAAACAGAGCAACAGCAACATCCACTGGGACTAAACAGAGCAACAGCAACATCCACTCAGACTAAACAGAGCAACAGCAACATCCACTGAGACTAAACAGAGCAACAGCAACATCCACTGGGACTAAACAGAGCAACCGCAGCATCCACTGAGACTAAACAGAGCAACAGCAGCATCCACTGAGACTAAACAGAGCAACAGCAGCATCCACTGAGACTAAGCAGAGCAACAGCAACATCCACTGAGACTAAACAGAGCAACAGCAGCATCCACTGGGACTAAACAGAGCAACAGCAACATCCACTGGGACTAAACAGAGCAACAGCAGCATCCACTCAGACTAAACAGAGCAACAGCAGCATCCACTGAGACTAAACAGAGCAACAGCAGCATCCACTGAGACTAAACAGAGCAACAGCAACATCCACTGGGACTAAAGAAAGCAACAGCAACATCCACTGGGACTAAACAGAGCAACAGCAACATCCACTGGGACTAAACAGAGCAAAAGCAACATCCACTCAGACTAAACAGAGCAACAGCAGCCGTTTGCATAGGGGTTGGAGCAAAAGTAAAGCGGGGGGAAGGCAGAGTTTATAATATAACTTAACAAAGCAAACACTGCCACTGTTATTCTAGTTTTTATTTATTTATTTATTTTTTACTTATCTTCCCTCTATGAATCAAACTGTGAATGGTCCTATGAACTACAAGGAATGCTGTAACATATATATTATAGGTATATGATACAGGTGTACTGACCCTCTCAAGATGGCTGCTTGGAGGAAGTGACATAAGGAAACAAGATGGCTGCTCAGAGAACTAAGTGAACTAAAATGGAGAACAATGTAGTGGAACTCTGTAGCAAACCAGATCCAATCCCAACGATAAGGCTGTTTATGGAATACAGAAGATATAGCAAAGGAGAGGCATTGCCCTTAATCAAACAACTATTTTGATGAGTTGCATATTTGTTGATCATTTGTGAGGAATGAAAATCTTCAGTCAACACAAAATGAAGATCCAGGTTTGGTGAGCAAATCAATCTGTTTGTTTTTCTTTTTCCAATGCATTGCTTGTTCTCTACATTTTGAGGATCATTGTTTTTACTTTTGAGGAATCAGCTACATTACATTATAGGCATTTAGCACACACTCTTATATATGTATGAAAGTGCTCCTGATCTTAGTGTATATATGAAAGTGCTCCTGAGTCCTGATCTTAGTATATGTATGAAAGTGCTCCTGAGTCCTGATCTTAGTATATGTATGAAAGTGCTCCTGAGTCCTGATCTTAGTATATGTATGAAAGTTCTCCTGAGTCCTGATCTTAGTATATATATATGAAAGTGCTCCTGAGTCCTGATCTTAGTACATTGGGCGACATAGCTCAGGAGATAAGACCGGTTGTCTGGCAGTCAGAGGGATGCCGGTTCGATCCCTCCCCCTGGGCATGTTGAAGTGTCCCTGAGCCTAATTGCTCCCAACGAGCTGATTGGTACCTTGCATGGCAGCCTTTCACCGTTGGTGTGTGAGTGTATGGGTGAATGAGAGGCATCAATTGTAAAGCGCTTTGGATAAAAGCGCTATATAAATGCAGTCCATTTACCATCCATTACCATTTAGTACACGTATGAAAGTGCTCCTGATCTTAGTGTACGTATGAAAGTGCTCCTGATCTTAGTATATGTTTGAACATGTTTCTTATCTTAGTTTATGTATGAACTAACAGAAATTGCAGGGGCCTGTTTTATGTTTTAATTAATCTAAATGGATGTGTAGGTCATGTACTAATGCAGTGGGGAGGATAAGTTCTTAATCAGCTGTGGAGAAGCTGGGTGGAAGGGGAGGGGCTAGGGTGGATCGTGTGTCTGTCCAGTATAGATATTTCATCTGGAGCGTCTGCTTACTTAGCCAAATTAATAAGCTTCTTTTGGCTGTCAGAACCACCTCTCCGTACCTCACACTTTTACAAGTCTCATAAATAAAGCATTTATTTCCTTCTCCATCTCTGCTCGACTAATTATTTATTTATAAACATTTATAACTTTAAGCTATTTTTCGTAGTTATGTTATGGCGGTTCATATCTGACACTGCCAAGTTCAAAAGATATAGGTAGTGGGACAAGTTAAATGTGATTTATGCATGCTGCTCTTGCCTGTAAATTAATTCCATTGGTGCTGATTAGGGAACTGCGATGTTCTGGCCCATAAACCATATTCTCATCCTGATCATATTGATCTCTGATATTTTATGGCACTAAAGGAAAGGCTTCTTGCCAATGCAAGCTGATGAATTAGACTGAGCCAGAAACACCGCTCCGTGTGTCCTTCTGCTAGGTATAATACTTCGTTTTTGGGTTGGGCCTCAGCAACGAGGGCGACTTAGCTCAGGAGGTAAGAGCGGTTGTCTGGCAGTCGGAGGGTTGCTGGTTCGGTCCCCGCCCTGGGCATTTCGAAGTGTCCCTGAGCAAGACACCTAACCCCTAACTGCTCTGGTGAGTGAGAGGCGTCAATTGTAAAGCGCTTTGGATAAAAGTGCTATATAAATGCAGTCCATTTACCATTTACCAGCACCTGGCCATGTGTGGCAGGTGACTGTTTGAACAGAGCTTAGGTGGAGCTGTGCTGTCCCGTGAGGTGGCCGTCCCAGGCCTCTCTGCATTACCTGCGGTCCTGTTGCCATGGAGCTGTAGATGAAACACTATCTGAGAACAACTGCACAACAAGTTCTGTGGAGCTCCTGTTGTCATGGTGACACAGCATCTGTGGTCAGTTGGGGAAAGCTGTGTTAATTGTAAGTTGCCTGGAACCTGAAGGCCTGTTTTGTAAATGGGATAATATAACACTGTGTTTGCAACGTCTGAGTAGTTTTGCCCTTGGCGCTTATCGCAGATTAGCTTGTGTGAGTGAAATGCTGTGTATGTTCTACCCATTAATGTGCGTGCCTGAGCCACTGCCCCTCTCCCCGCTCCTCAGTCTCAGTGCATTACACTTAGCACAGTGATGCTCCCCGGTCCTCAGTCTCAGTGCATTACACTTAGCACAGTGATGCTCCTCAGTCCTCAGTCTCAGTGCATTACACTTAGCACAGTGATGCTCCCCAGTCCTCAGTCTCAATGCATTACACTTAGCTCAGTGATGCTCCCTGGTCCTAAGTCTCAGTGCATTACACTTAGCACAGTGATGCTCCCCGGTCCTCAGTCTCAGTGCATTACACTTAGCTCAGTGATGCTCCCTGGTCCTAAGTCTCAGTGCATTACACTTAGCTCAGTGATGCTCCCTGGTCCTAAGTCTCAGTGCATTACACTTAGCACAGTGATGCTCAAATCTGGCCCTCAAGGCCAGTAGTACTGCCGGTTTTCATTCTCTGGGGCCAGATTTGAGGCACAAGAGGCTACATTCAATACGCTTGAAGTTATCCAAACAAGTTATCAGATCAGATCCATAATCTTTACTGGCACAGAAAGTATGTAACTGTGTGTGTTATGAACAGTTTCAGATGAGAGTTAGTTTGTAAGCGTTTGAGATGGCTTGACTGTATCCCACCCTGATGCAGTCTGTGGGACAGAGTGGGGTGTCTGCAGAGGAGACTGGGGGTTGGGGGTCAGCATAGGGTTGTGTTTGGGGGATGACTGAATTGGGACATGGGCTGTGAGGGCACGTGGAGAGACCCATAAGCTGACAGGATGGATGTAGGCTCCACTATCACAGGAACTTCTAAAGGACCAATTTCAGAAACTACTGTGTAAACAAGGATCTGTTTCAGGGTTGTTTTGGTTTGAATCAGACCTTGTGCGTGTGTCCTTGTCTGTGTGTGTGCATGTGTGTGTGTGTGTGTGTGTGTGTGTGTGTGTGCATGTTTGTATGCACATGTGCATGCATGTGCATGTGTGTGTGGGCGTGTGTGTGTGTGTGTGTGCGTGAGTGTGCGTGCGTCTGTGTGTGCCCATGTCTGTGCATGTGTGTGTGCACGTGTGTGTGTGTGTGTGCGTGTGTGCGTGTGTGTGTACGTGTGTTTGTGAGCGTGTGTGTGTGTGTGTGTGTGTGTGTGTGTGTGTGTGTGTGCTTGTGAGTGTTAGGGAGGGGACATTATTATTAGCATGAATGAAGGGAAGCTACAGCAGGGACTTACCCTGGGAAAGTAAATCAATGAGCAGGTTTTACCCCCCTCTGTGAGGGGGGGTAGGGTGGGTTGGGTTCCTGCAGATAGCTCTGCCCCCTCGAGAGGTCTTTGTGTGTTCTTCTCCTTCTCCATTGCCTGGCCTCCCAAGTCTCGACCCCTATGGCAGCAGGAGGGGTGAGGGGGGGCACCCTGACCAGGATCCTTGGGTGTACCTGCAGGAGAGCAGATCAAAGACCTACAATTTTAATGAGCACTGGGACCTCAGGACCCCTACCAGCTCTACCCCAGTGCTAATGGCTCTGCTAATGCTAAAGGCTCTGCTAATGCTAATGGCTCTGCTAATGCTAAAGGCTCTGCTAATGCTAATGGCTCTGCTACTGCTAATGGCTCTGCTAATGCTAAAGGCTCTGCTAATGCTAATGATGCTGCTAATGCTAATGGCTAAGCGGTTTAACTGGGGGCTTTTTTTTATTTTTTTAAATTTTTTTATTTTTATTTCACCTTTATTTCACCTGGCAAGTCATTCAGAATAAATTCTTATTTACAATGGCTGCCTGACAAGCGACAAAAGCCACTTAAGGGAAGGGGAGGTGGGCTGGAAGATAAAAGCATGTTAAAAGCACAACATACATCAATAATAACAAACTAAACATAGGCACATGAAAACACAGGCAAGCAAACAACAGTCAACAAATGAGATATGGGGGAGAAGAAAAAAAAAAGAAAAAAAAAACCAGAGTGTTATGGGGATATTACATGGTAGAAAAACAGTTGCAGGAATCAGTGAATATGTCTGAGATGCCATGTTTGAAGGCAGAAATAGTAATACATTTATCCAGTTTTAGGGTTTTTTGCAGAGCATTCCAGTCGCAGGCAGCAGCGGATTGAAATGATGCAAGACCGAGGGAGGTGTTGGTTTTGGGAATTTTTAATTGGATATGGAGTGAGGACGGGGTGTTGTGTGTGACAAACATAGGGTGCAGCAGATGACACGGGTAGGGAGGTGATAGACCGAGAAGGGTCTTGTAAATGAGAGTAAGCCAGTGAATGTTACGACGGGCGTGAAGGGAGGGCCAGTTGACCAGAGAGTAAAGAGTGCAGTGGTGTGTTTTGAAGGGGGCATTTGTGGCAAACCGGATAGCAGAATGGTAGAGTATCAAGCTTGCAAAGTGTACGTTTGCATGCAGACCTGTATATTATGTCACCATAATCGAACATGGGGAGAATAGTGATTTGTATGAGGGTGAGTTTGGCAGCAGAGGTAAAAGTGAAACGATTTCTATAAAGGAACCCGAGTTTGGCCTTGACCTTAGACTGCAGCTTAGAGATGTGATGGGTGAAGGATAACATGCTGTCTAGCCAGATGCCCAAGTACTAATGGACTGTGACCTGATCCAGGGTAGCTCCCTCACTAGTGATGATGTTGAGGACTGGAGGGGGTGTGGCACCTTTCCGGCAGAACCACATAACCTTAGTCTTGGAGGTGTTAAATGACAGTTTAAGGTGGGTAAAAGCCTGTTGGACTTGGAGGAAGCTATCCTGGAGTGTGTTTAGTACAGTGTCGGGGAAAGGACCAGTAGCATAAAGAATTGTGTCATCAGCATATAGGTGAATGAGTGAGTTATCAGCAGGCTGAGGGATGTTATTGATGTATATGGAGAACAGTGTGGGAGCAAGTATGGAGCCTTGGGGAACACCCCTAGTGACTGGGAGAGGGTGAGAGAGAAGGTTTTCATACATGAGGTATGAAAACCTTCTCTCTGCGTCATGGCAGCATGTTTTGCCACTCAGTTCCGACTGAGGGGGCGTATTCCGTTGGGAAAGTGATGTCAATGCATATCCTCTATATATTAAATAAAGAAAAACAGAAATTACGATCCCTAGTTCCTAACGGCGTTTAGCCAGCTCTAACCCCACTAACACTAACGGTGTATAGCCAGCTCTAACCCCACTAACACTACCGGCGTTTAGCCAGCTCTAATCCCACTAACACTAACGGCGTTTAGCCAGCTCTAACCCCATTAACACTAACGGTGTATAGCCAGCTCTAACCCCACTAACACTACGGGCGTTTAGCCAGCTCTAACCCCACTAACACTAACAGCGTTTAGCCAGCTCTAACCCCACTAACACTACCGGCGTTTAGCCAGCTCTAACCCCACTAACACTACGGGCGTTTAGCCAGCTCTAACCCCACTAACACTAACGGCGTTTAGCCAGCTCTAACCCCACTAACACTAACGGCGTTTAGCCAGCTCTAACCCCACTAACACTAACGGTGTATAGCCAGCTCTAACCCCACTAACACTACCGGCGTTTAGCCAGCTCTAACCCCACTAACATTAACGGCGTTTAGCCAGCTCTAACCCCACTTACACTAACGGTGTATAGCCAGCTCTAACCCCACTAACACTACCGGCGTTTAGCCAGCTCTAACCCCACTAACACTAACGGCGTTTAGCCAGCCCTAACCCCGCTAACACTAACGGCGTTTAGCCAGTTCTAACCCCACTAACACTAACGGCGTTTAGCCAGCTCTAACCCCACTAACGCTAACGGTGTATAGCCAGCTCTAACCCCACTAACACTAACGGCGTTTAGCCAGCTCTAACCCCACTAACACTAACGGCGTTTAGCCAGCTCTCACCCCACTAACACTAACGGCGTTTAGCCAGCTCTAACCCCACTAACACTAACGGCGTTTAGCCAGCTCTAACCCCTCTAACACTAACGGCGTTTAGCCGGCTTTAACCCCACTAACACTAACAGTGTTTAGCCAGCTCTAACCCCACTTACACTAACGGTGTATAGCCAGCTCTAACCCCTCTAACACTAACGGCGTTTAGCCGGCTTTAACCCCACTAACACTAACAGTGTTTAGCCAGCTCTAACCCCACTTACACTAACGGTGTATAGCCAGCTCTAACCCCTCTAACACTAACGGCGTTTAGCCGGCTTTAACCCCACTAACACTAACGGCGTTTAGCCGGCTTTAACCCCACTAACACTAACGGCGTTTAGCCAGCTCTAACCCCACTAACACTACCGGTGTTTAGCCGGCTCTAAACCCACGACCACTAACAGTCTTTAGCCACCTCTAACCCCACTAACACTACCGGTGTGTAGCCAGCTCTCACCCCACTAACACTAACGACGTTTAGCCAGCACTAACCCCACTAACACTAACGCCGTTTAGCCAGCTCTAACCCCACTAACACTAACGGCGTTTAGCCAGCACTAGCCCCACTAACACTAACGCCGTTTAGCCAGCTCTAACCCCACTAACACTAACAGTGTTTAGCCAGGTCTAACCCCACTAACACTAACGACGTTTAGCCAGCTCTAACCCCACTAACACTAACGGCGTTTAGCCAGAACTAACCCCACTAACACTACCGGCGTTTAGCCAGCTCTAACCCCACTAACACTACGGGCGTTTAGCCAGCTCTAACCCCACTAACACTAACGGCGTTTAGCCAGCTCTAACCCCACTAACACTAACGGCGTTTAGCCAGCTCTAACCCCACTAACACTAACGGTGTATAGCCAGCTCTAACCCCACTAACACTACCGGCGTTTAGCCAGCTCTAACCCCACTAACACTAACGGCGTTTAGCCAGCTCTAACCCCACTTACACTAACGGTGTATAGCCAGCTCTAACCCCACTAACACTACCGGCGTTTAGCCAGCTCTAACCCCACTAACACTAACGGCGTTTAGCCAGCCCTAACCCTGCTAACACTAACGGCGTTTAGCCAGTTCTAACCCCACTAACACTAACGGCGTTTAGCCAGCTCTAACCCCACTAACGCTAACGGTGTATAGCCAGCTCTAACCCCACTAACACTAACGGCGTTTAGCCAGCTCTAACCCCACTAACACTAACGGCGTTTAGCCAGCTCTAACCCCACTTACACTAACGGTGTATAGCCAGCTCTAACCCCACTAACACTACCGGCGTTTAGCCAGCTCTCACCCCACTAACACTAACGGCGTTTAGCCAGCTCTAACCCCACTAACACTAACGGCGTTTAGCCAGCTCTAACCCCACTAACACTAACGGCGTTTAGCCAGCTCTAACCCCACTAACACTACCGGTGTTTAGCCGGCTCTAAACCCACGACCACTAACAGTCTTTAGCCACCTCTAACCCCACTAACACTACCGGTGTGTAGCCAGCTCTCACCCCACTAACACTAACGACGTTTAGCCAGCACTAACCCCACTAACACTAACGCCGTTTAGCCAGCTCTAACCCCACTAACACTAACGGCGTTTAGCCAGCACTAGCCCCACTAACACTAACGCCGTTTAGCCAGCTCTAACCCCACTAACACTAACAGTGTTTAGCCAGGTCTAACCCCACTAACACTAACGACGTTTAGCCAGCTCTAACCCCACTAACACTAACGGCGTTTAGCCAGAACTAACCCCACTAACACTAACGGCATTTAGCCAGGTCTAACCCCACTAACACGAATGGCGCTGCATGTTTGGCCGTTGTGTTCTCACACGGTTCTCCCGTTTAATTCCATTCAGACTGATTGTGTGCCTGCGGGGGTCACACAGTGTGGCGGACCCCAGCGGTAGGTGGGGCGTCGCTAGCCCATTTTGATGCTAAAGATGCAGATCGATGGTGCGGATTTGCAGGGCTGGTGCTGCCTTGCAGTGCATCCTGGGGCCGCGTATGAGATCCGCAGGCGTGTAATTGTCATCTGTCAGGGTTGCCCAACCCCTCATCCCAATGTGACTGACACCCAAAGCCCAGCCCAGCTGCCCCGTATGGGCCACCTGATTTCTCTGATTAAATCCATACCTTCCCCCTGGCCTCTTCCTCTGAAACAATGCCTCCCCCCCCCCCCCCCCAACCTCTCCATCTGAAACAATGTCCACAGTAACTCAATGGGGAATGAAGTCCTGATTATAAAGCACTGCAGGCTACACACATACATCCGACAGTACCCATGCACACACTAGTACACACACTCACATTCACACACACACTCTCTAGCACACACCACACACACTCACATACACACACACACACACACACATTCACACACACACACACACACTCTCTAGCACACACCACACACACTCACACACACACACACACACACACTAGCACACACACACACACATTCACACACACACACTCTCTAGCACACACCACACACACTCACTAGCACACATACACACACACACACACTCACATTCACACACACACTCTCTAGGACACAGGAACCAATCCCATTTCAGGACCAATTCATTAATGTGTGGCATTAATTAACAACACAGAACCAAGGCATTAATGTGTGGCATTAATTAACAACACAGAACCCCCCCCCCCTCCCCCCACCTCCCCTTCCCCAGAGGGTGGGGGTGAAACCCTTACTGCACTCCTCCCCCTCCCCCATATGGCCGCATGACTGACTTCCTCTTGTGAAAATGGCAGCTTTCTGTCGACTGTGGCTACCTGGCAGGTGTCAGTCACCACTAGTTTCCTATGCTTTCAGGGGTAAACACGGCCATGATTGCAGTGTTCCATGGTGCACGGTTCAGTCAATAGTTTGTTTTGGTAAAGTAAATTTTGGGAAGTAAAGGCTGTAACTGTGGACCAGACGTTCCTCCGCGCTCTGTGTTGCATTTGAAAGTCAAATTTAAGGACAAACATTGATTGAATTCAGACCAATGACTTTGCATTCAGGACTCAAATAAAGTCTGAGTGCTTTTTAGTCCTCTAGAAGGGACCGAGCTCTTTCAGCACAAACATCAAAGAAACCAAACAGTTCAAACACTGACTGAAAACACACACACACACCCTCACACATATATACACACGCGCGCGCATGCACACACACACACACGCACACACGCATGCACTTGAGTGTGTGAAAATCACATCTGCTGCGTCTGTTCTCTCAGCTGTGAAACAAACATCCAGCCAAACACACCTGTCATCTCACTCAACCAAACAGCAGGTCTGTCACACTCTCACACACGCATGTGTATACACCCCCCCCCCCCCCACACACAGTATCTCTCTCTGAGCATATGCACCCATCAGTTCAAGCATATTCTTTATTGCATTCAGCCTGTCTGAGGAGGTTAGACTGGGCTGTATGCATATTCAGCCTGTCTGAGGAGGTTAGACTGGGCTGTATGCATATTCAGCCTGTCTGAGGAGGTTAGACTGGGCTGTATGTATATTCAGCCTGTCTGAGGAGGTTAGACTGGGCTGTATGCATATTCAGCCTGTCTGAGGAGGTTAGACTGGGCTGTATGCATATTCAGCCTGTTTGAGGCTCCGGTGATGGAGGACAGCTGAGAAACATCTTCTTACAATGATTTATAGTGTCATGGCCGCCACAGCTCGCTACGTGTGAGAGACGTGTCCCGTGTATGTGAAGTTCCACTATACAGTTCAGAGTAAAAGGGAGGAAGGGGTGAGAGGAAGATGGAGCTGAAGACCTTGTGCTCAGAGGGATTTAGACGAGGAAGAGGATGGCAGCCCCCATACCGAGCTTGTATTTTACACTGAAGACAGTTTACAGTGTCCAAACTGCACTGACTGAACAATGATGATGTCATTGTTTCTTTATGAAACCACTAAGTGGTTCCTGAGGTTAAAGGTTAAGATTTAAGCAGGAAGCAGGGTCAGTGTGGGTCTGTGTGGTGGGCAGGTCCTGGACAAGGGACAGACAAGCCTCAGGAACCCCACCCAAATATTTCAGCTTCAGCTCAGAGGACAAAACGGCTCTTGCAGTAACGACACCTACGAGGGAGGCAGTTAGACAGCCAAGCAACCTTCTCATTCTGTCTTTTCACTGACCTCCACAAATCAAGGGGAAAATAAATGATATCATGAAGGGACAAGTAACAATTTGTCAACAAGGAATTAATGAGGACATAGAAGGGCTGGAACACCCCATCAATGGATCGATTCAGGGACGGTTGCTACAGATATTTAGATATGAGCTTCCAAACATTTGAATGGACTAATATTTAGAGGTCAGTAATAAATTTATATATTGTATGACTGGCAAATTATGTAAGGGAAAAGTTGAAAGGTGATTCAGCTGTATTTCAGTATGTTTAATTTCAGTCTACATGCTGCTGAGAGATCAGTTCAGTCCTTTAATGGCAGATGGGCAAGGTCACCATATCAGAGCTCAGTCCAACTGCCAGAAATATATTTCCCTGATGCCCACCCTGATGCCCACCCTGGCCCCTCCCACCCTGATGCCCACCCTGATGCCCACCCTGGCCTCTCTGACTCTGACCCCCAACCTGGCCCCTCCCACCCTGATACCCACCCTGGCCCCTCCCACCCTGATACCCAACCTGGCCCCTCCCACCCTGATACCCACCCTGGCCCCTCCCACCCTGATACCCATCCTGGCCCCTCCCACCCTGATACCTGCCGTGGGCCCAGAGGCCCCTGCCTCACTGATGACCCCTGATTTCCCCTAATTCCAGAGCAAGGTGTTATTCAGTTTGACAGTAAAGGAGATGAGATTTATCATTTAATCTGGTGATTCAGTGACCTGGGACAGGAGATAAATGAGTCGTGGTGAGAGTTGATGAAAATGCATTAGTTAATTTGTCAGAAATGATGTAATATGTTTTGGAGGGATTTCCTGTGTGCCTCACTGTGCCACTCGGCACGCTCACACTGCTGATGTAATAAACACACCGTTCTCAGTTCACTCTTATACTTCAGTCAGAAAATTCACTGACCGCACAACCAGCTTCCTTTTGCATTAAAAACTAAACTCAAATTTACACAATTCATGCTTCTATCCGAATAGTGTAGCGCAGAGCATATCACACACACACACACACACACACACACAGAGGACCACTTGCCAGCACTAAGTAATAGAACTCTTACTAAATGTTAAAAGACAGTATTGTGTGCACAAAAGGGTTCCCACTCCTGTTGTATGGTACTTTTCAGCAGAGGTAACATTCCTTCCAAATTGGACAAAAGAATTTTAATGGGGTGGCTAATGGGCTGTGCTTAGATAGTGGGAGGTATGGAGGGATTGGATTTCACAGGGTACAGCTTATTTGGACAGAGATAAAATCGTTCAGCTTATTTTTTAAAACAACTGTGAGAAAAAAGAAGTTTGCTTAGAGAGAGAGAAGCTCTGTGCTGTTAATGGATTCAGCCAATTTGAAGGTGAATCAGATGAACACTGTTATCAAAGTGTTTCTGCCATAGAGCTCTTATTGCAGTGTTGCTTGCACAGTGTTCTTGTTGCAGTGTTGATATTCATTGAGGACTCTGTGTCTGCATGACTCTGCCTGCATGACTCTGTCTGCAGGATGCTCTGTCTGTAGGACTCTGTGTCTGTAGGACTCTACATTACATTACAGGCATTTGGCAGACGGTCTTATCCATAGCAACGTACAACAAAGTGTATAACCATAACCAGGAACAGGTGTGTCGAAAACCCTAGAGAGAAGTACCGTTCCAAGTGCAGGGAACAACCACATAATTCAACTTGGACCCTGAAGGATAAACTGATTAATACCAACACAAATGAGAACAGCAACAACGCAGTCTACGCAAAAATACAAGCAGTAGATAAGACGAGTGCATTAACTAAGTCACCTACGAAACAGCTACCTAGTTACAACTCTAAGCTTACAGTTAATTTAGAGATTACAGGGAGGTAGGGAGGGATGGGGAGAGGTGCAGCCTGAAGAGGTGAGTCTTCAGTTGTCGCTTGAAGTGGGTCAGTGTCTCAGCTGTTCTGAGGTCATTCCACCATCGTGGGGCCAGGACAGACAGGAGACGTGTTCGGGAAGCGCAGGTGCGAAGAGGAAGAGGTGCCAGGTGTCCTGAGGTAGCGGAACGGAGGGGTCTGGCTGGCATGTAGGGTTTGAAGATCTTGTGGAGGTATGCTGGGGCTGATCCCTTGACTGCCTGGTATGCTAGGACTAATGTTTTAAATTTGATGCGAGCCGTAACAGGCTGTCAGTGGAGGGTAGTGAGCAGGGGAGTGATGTGGGAGTGTCTGGGGACGTTGAAGACCAGACGAGCTGCAGCATTCTGAATGAGTTGCAGGGGTCTGATGGCAGATGCCGGTAGTCCAGCCAGAGAGTTGCAGTAGTCCAGGCGGGATAGTACCACTGCTTGGACCAGGAGCTGGGTAGAGCAGGTGGTGAGAAAGGGACGGATTCTCCAGATGTTATACAGGAAAAATCTGCACGCCTGGCTTACCACTGCAATGTTCTTGGAGAGGGACAACCTGTTGTCCATCACCACTCCGAGATTCTTGGCACAGGGTGATGATGTCACTAAGGTGTCCCCTAGGGAAATGGAAAAATCTAGGAGGGGAGAGGTTAGAGCAGGGATAAAGATTAGCTCCGTCTTACCCGGGTTGAGCTTCAGGTGGTGATTGTCCATCCAGCTCTGGATGTCCCTCAGGCAAGCAGAGATGTGGGCAGGGACCTGTGTGTCCGATGGGGAGAAGGAGAGAAAGAGTTGCGTGTCGTCGGCATAACAGTGATAGGACAAGCCATAGGCAGAGATTACAGGGCTAAGGGATCTGGTGTATAAGGAGAAGAGAAGGGGACTGAGGACTGAGCCCTGGGGAACTCCGGAGGCAAGGGGAAGGGGCGGCGATACTTTACCAACCCAGTCAACTTCGAAGGAACCATCGGAGAGGTAAGACTCAATCCAGTCAAGGACTGTGCCGCAGATCCCTGTTGCTGCCAGGGAGGACAGGAGGATGAAGTGCAGGATGTCTGCAGGATGCTGTGTCTGTATGACTCTGTGTCCATAGGACTCTGTCTGCAGAATGCTGTGTCTGTAGGACTCTGTGTCTGCATGACTCTGCCTGCATGACTCTGTGTCTGTAGGACTCTGTCTGCAGGATGTTGTGTCTGTAGGACTCTGTCTGCAGGATGTTGTGTCTGTAGGACTCTGTGTCTGTAGGACTCTGTCTGCAGGATGCTGTGTCTGTAGGACTCTGTCTGCAGGATGTTGTGTCTGTAGGACTCTGTGTCTGTAGGACTCTGTCTGCAGGATGCTGTGTCTGCAGGACTCTGTATCTGCAGGATGTTGTGTCTGTAGGACTCTGTGTCTGTAGGACTCTGTCTGCAGGATGCTGTGTCTGTAGGACTCTGTGTCTGCAGGACTCTGTATCTGCTGGATGCTGTGTCTGTAGGACTCTGTGTCTGTAGGACTCTGTCTGCAAGATGTTGTGTCTGTAGGACTCTGTCTGCAGGATGTTGTGTCTGTAGGACTCCGTGTCTGTAGGACTCTGTCTGCAGGATGCTGTGTCTGTAGGACTCTGTGTCTGCAGGACTCTGTATCTGCTGGATGCTGTGTCTGTTGGAGTTTGTGTCTGCAGGATGCTGTGTCTGTGGAATTTTGTGTCTGCAAGATGCTTTGAATGTAGATGTGGTCTCATGACTATATTATTCTTTCACTGCATTTACACTTTGATCTTGATGCACATGTTGTTCTTGTCCACATGTAGCAATGGTTCACCACTATTCCTTTCTCTCTACAGAATGCCCCTCAACACCTTTCTTCATGACAAGATTTTTCAGGCAGAATAAAAAATGCCTTTCTCTCCTGAGCCCTTACATGCACAGTGATGAAGAATAAATAACGATAATGTATGTGGCAATGCCCTTTACCAACAGCTCCCCAGGAAAATGAGTCTTATAGGAAGAATATCAAACTACAGTGTTTTCCAAAACAAAAATGTCTGTTTTAGCCTCCCATCTTTGAACCACAGTGAATTATTGGAGGGACATGCAAACTGTGCCGCATTATGGCAGCGTCAGAATCTTTTATGCTATGGGAAAGAACTTTTTTCCCAGAGCATCTTTAAGAACTGAAATGGCAGCAAAGCTCAGGAGATGAAGCTAACACGGCTTTGTGCTGTAAACCAGACTGTAAGGTCATATTTAAAGCAGAGTGACCCTGTAAGGCCATATTTAAACCGGGGGTCCCCTGTAAAGCTGCATTAGTGTCAGTTGGGCAGCGGCTGCATTAGTGTCAGTTGGGCAGCGGCTGCATTAGTGTCAGTTGGGCAGTGGCTGCATTAGTGTCAGTTGGGCAGCGGCTGCATTAGTGTCAGTTGGGCAGTGGCTGCATTAGTGTCAGTTGTGCAGCAGCTGCATTAGTGTCAGTTGTGCAGCGGCTGCATTAGTGTCAGTTGTGCAGCAGCTGCATTAGTGTCAGTTGTGCAGCGGCTGCATTAGTGTCAGTTGGGCAGTGGCTGCATTAGTGTCAGTTGTGCAGCAGCTGCATTAGTGTCAGTTGTGCAGCCGCTGCATTAGTGTCAGTTGTGCAGCCGCTGCATTAGTGTCAGTTGGGCAGCGGCTGCATAATGTCAGTTGGGCAGCGGCTGCATTAGTGTCAGTTGGGCAGTGGCTGCATTAGTGTCAGTTGTGCAGCAGCTGCATTAGTGTCAGTTGTGCAGCGGCTGCATTAGTGTCAGTTGTGCAGCAGCTGCATTAGTGTCAGTTGGGCCGCGGCTGCATTAGTGTCAGTTGGGCAGTGGCTGCATTAGTGTCAGTTGGGCAGTGGCTGCATTATTGTCAGTTGTGCAGCAGCTGCATTAGTGTCAGTTGTGCTTGTGTCCCAATATAATACTGTGTACTGTGATCAAATCTACGAGTGAACCAGTGTAGGTATAAACAGTCAGTTAGCTCATTTAGCCAGGATTTTTGGTGGGGAAAAAACCTGCTTACACACTGGCCCTCGAAGACTGGAATTGCTCATCCCTGCTTTAGACGATCTGGCATGTTTTCTGAGTTGCGATTCCTGTCCAACTCTACCATATCTCTCAGAAAGGAGAAAACAATCATGTTTATGATTCACAGCCTGTGACTGCATCTGAAACATTAAACTGGGCTGGAAGAATCTCACCCCTCTACATGGCCTCCCACACACAGCCCCACCCAGCACTGAACACCAAGAGAGGCGTCTGATGGATTCATTTCAGTGGGAAAGATCTTCTGCAGGCCTGCGTGTAGAAATGAACAGTTTTAGCTTTATAGCGCGCTGATGTGTTTGAAAAGGGGATTCTGGCCGAATGGCAGAGTGCCGGTCTGTATCATTCTCTCCCACACCCCCTGCCCCCCCAGCACCCCCCCGCCCCCCCCAGCCTGGCCTCTTTGTGTCTGCAGTTTGGGCTCTGCAGGACCAGGGCTTGCCGCTTTTCTATTGGTCAGATGAAATTTAGTGTGGGAGGGGTACAGGGGGGTGAGAGCTCAACCTGGGACGCGGGGCGTGGCCAGGAACACAGAGCGCAGTGTGAGTGGCACACAATGCAGATGTGTGGGCAGATGCCATCTGGGGGGTAGCTGGGGGACCGCTTAAGGGGTCCCTTCAATTGGGAGAATGGAGAAATTATCTGAGAGTCATCAATCAAAAATCTGTGACACAAATGACCAAAAACAACGGTCCTGATGCGACCGAGTGCCCCGTGTCAGAACCGCCCGCCGCCAGCACCCCCAACAGGGCCACCGATCAATAGGGCCCGCCGGTCAAGCCCGGCCCCCATTGGCCAGTTCCCTGCGAGCCGCCCCCCTGTCTAACCCAGCTTTACGGCTACGCCGGCCGCCATTCATCCCTCACACTGGCAGACAATCGATGCCGACCACAGCCATCCTGGAGCGCAGATGCTTTGCCCGACTCATTATTTCGGGCGAGATTGTTTCGCCGGAGCAACCACTCCACCACAAAGGCGTGAGACCGAAGCCATGGAGACATCACGTCACCTGCTCGCCGTCTACCACCATTCCCCCAGCGGTCCCGCTCTGCCCCGCCTCACTGTCACAGTCTGGCCCAATCTGGCCCCATTCTAAATCCCAACACGTCCCAAGTGGCAGACGTACACAGAAGCAGGTGGACAGCGGTCTCATGTACATTATGCCTGAATTACTAGTAAAAAGACTGCAGTATTGTTATAGTTGCTAGATAATTAGTAAGCCGTCCATAGCGGGGGGGGGGGGGGGGGGGGGGGGGGGGGGGCTGTACCTCCCATTTCTCAGTTAGTCATTTTCAGTGCTGCAGTTGCTGTGAAATATGCTCAATAGATTATGGTTCACTGTTATTAAACACTTGCATCTTTCTCACAAATGTCATATTAAATGTAGCAGGGCTAAATGAGACTTCTAGAAATGACCTGTACAGCACTCACATTTTTACATAATTTTAGCTGTAATAAAGGTAAATTTAGACATTACACTGCAGGGAAAACTCATTGAATGGCTTATTACCATGAAGATGAAAAGTAATGGGTGAAGCTGGTAGAATGGTAGAAATGAGAATTTTAAGCACCATGAGTTTATGCAGGCAGAGAGAGGTCTCCCCTGATCTGAGCACACACACCAAACAAACCTCCATGATGAAGACCCAGCAGGATAGGGGAAACTCTGATGGTGTGGTGGTGTATTTTATAGGGGAAACTCTGATGGTGTGGTGGTGTATTTTATAGGGGAAACTCTGATGGTGTGGTGGTGTATTTTAGGGGAAACTCTGATGGTGTGGTGGTGTATTTTAGGGGAAACTCTGATGGTGTGGTGGTGTATTTTAGGGGAAACTCTGATGGTGTGGTGGTGTATTTTATAGGGGAAACTCAGATGGTGTGGTGGTGTATTTTAGGGGAAACTCTGATGGTGTGGTGGTGTATTTTAGGGGAAACTCTGATGGTGTGGTGGTGTATTTTAGGGGAAACTCTGATGGTGTGGTGGTGTATTTTAGGGGAAACTCTGATGGTGTGGTGGTGTATTTTAGGGGAAACTCTGATGGTGTGGTGGTGTATTTTAGGGGAAACTCTGATGGTGTGGTGGTGTATTTTAGGGGAAACTCTGATGGTGTGGTGGTGTATTTTATAGGAGAAACTCTGATGGTGTGGTGGTGTATTTTAGGGGAAACTCTGATGGTGTGGTGGTGTATTTTATAGGGGAAACTCTGACGGTGTGGTGGTGTATTTTTAGGGGAAACTCTCATGGTGTTGTGGTATATTTTTTAGAAGAAACTCTGATGGTGTGGTGGTGTATTTTATAGGAGAAACTCTGATTGTGTAGTGGTGTATTTTTTAGGAGAAACTGGTGGTGTGGTGGTGTATTCTTAGGGAAAACTGATTGTGTGGTAGTGTATTTTTTAGGGGAAACTCTGATGGTGTGGTGGTGCATTTTAGGAGAAACTGATCGTGTGGTGTATTTTTTTAGGGGGAAACTGATTGTGTGGTCGTGTATTTTTAGGGGAGACTGATGGTGTGGTGGTGCATTTTTAAAGAAATTATTGGTCATTTGTGAGTGGTGTGCAGACGTTACTGCCTTTACTTACGTAGTTTGAATGTGCATGCATTGGTATTCTCCATCACTCTAACTATACTCATCATGTTTGGATAATGGGAGTGTAGTATTGCATTTAGGGTATCCAGACCCTTTTCATCAATATATGTATTTATAGGAAACACAACAGAGCAGGCCAATGTAATCCTGGTATACATTTATCTGGATTTCACTCTTTAATAGACTGTCAATAACACATGTCAACCTGCTGCTGCAGCTAGAGGGACACATTACTATTTATAATTATTTAATTCAATCCAGTACTGAGAGAACATAGACTAAGCCTACAGCTTCAGCTCAGTGCAGTCCTCAGAGACAGTGCTGTTCTTCAGTCTCTAACAGTGCTGCTGTAAATCTCTAACTGTGCTGCTGAAAATCTTTAACTCTGCTGCTGTAAATATCTAACTGTGCTACTGTAAATCTCTAACAGTGTCCTGCTGCCTGTACATCCCTGGCTTTATTTCTGATAGATTTCAAAGACATGCCATTTTATATTTATTTATGCATACCATGCTCAGTTCATGGGGAAATACATAGTATAGCACATATTCTAACAGCATTAGCACCCTGTTCAACAACCAGTAAGAAAATGGATCATTCTTGAGAGATCGTTTAAAAAAAATTTATTAATGTAAACCCGCATAGTTGTTTCTGTAATGGAGAAATATCATTATGGCATGTTGAAAACTACTTTCAAAGCTATTTATTCAATAAAAACTGTCCTGTACTACAATATATTCATAAAAAGACTGTATGATAAGATAAAGAATCCAAATTCAGCATAACCGATTGAAATTTAAATAGATAAGTAATTTTCATGTCACAATTTCTGTCACTGTCTTTTGTCACAATTTCCGATTTTCCTGCTTTGTCCTACATGGCCCCCAACAGGCCCCCAATGCAGCTACGGCTATATTTCTATTGTCATTTTAATGTGTAGAACTGTGTGTACATACCCTTTAGATGTAGAAAAATGGCGAGCAATGTTGGGCAAAATAGCCTAATCTCGTCAATTTTTTGTTATTTCAGTCTACCATTGTCTTATCAGAAACAGAAGCTGAAATACTATTGTCTACCCGCATTAATAAACACACAATGTATATCATACTTGTAATGTATCATACGCATTTTTCGGTATTTGACTCCTGACGACCGCTTCCGATGAACATTCCCTTACTACATAAGCCTACACGTTTTTTTCTGCAAGAAGAAACACAAATGCGTTTTTTCTTTCTGCATTTGGCCTTTTTGCGAATAGTGTTTATGCGACTGGTGTTTAGACGGCAGTTAAAATTCCTCCCTTGCGGAAGAAACTGAATACTCTATCTTCCTCCTACGGACAACTCCGCGCCCCCTCATCCTCAGCATACAGACACCTCCGCGCCCCCTCACGCGCTTCCGTCATTTAAGCTTTCTGCACCTTCCCGACGTTAAAACAGAGTCAGATTAAGCGTTAGGAAAAGAAGTGCTCCTCTTCTGCAAAGAGGTCGGCGGTTGTCAAACTGCAAAATGCTTGACTGTGTTTTACCTTCCGTCCCACTGTCGCCGTGAAAGAGGACACTGTTGGGTTACGACCTCCTCGGGGTTTCCTCCCCGTGTGTTTTAGGATTTGCGGCGGACAGCGCAGCGCAATGCATTCCATGCGCGCGACCTCCATAGCAAATAGCTGGACAGCGCCTTGAGAAAGGCGGGCAGTTCGAGCGTAGGTGGACGTGAAAGAAAGTCATAAAAAGAAAAAGAAACAATTCAGCACTAGGAAGAGAGGGGAGCAGATGGAATGTTTAACAGAAGATAAGATACCTCTTTTGTTTCAGTGTTGCTGTGTAAGTTGTCTTTGCAAAACTGAACTAAATCAGGTATTATTTGCAAAGGTTTTATTCAAATGAAAAGCATATGCTACGTTTTCGGAAGTAGGCCAATGTGCCGCGTTTTCTTCTTCATTCCGGATTATATGGGCATACTCCACATGAGCATAGCAGTACATTTTAATTCCGAATCCAGTGGGTAAACACTCAGTCGTGCTTGAGAATTTAAAGCATGCGTTATTAAAATAAAAAATTTAATAATTAAAATACTGTCTTAATGCAGGGCGAGATCTATAAAAAAAACATTGTTAACGGAAATCCCTAGCCTATTTTAAATTAAATATTACCGGTGAAAAATTGGCATAGATGTTTCTCGAATAAAAATGTCGGCGTCGGCGTTCACGCTTTTTTGCACTCCACTATACTGGCTGGGCCTTCTACAATCCTGCCGCAGAACCCTCAACCGCCATGTCCCGTGTCTGCGTCCTCTAGGTGGCGCCCTTGTCACAAATCGTCGCGTGGTGTAATGTCTATCGTATCGCATCGCTGTTGCCCCTGATTACCATGCGGTTTTTTTTAACACGGGCCAGCTAACATTCAAACCCGTTTGCTCAGTTTAGACCTACCGTTTTTTAATCCAGTGCGCCTGACTTGCTCTCGCAGCTTCAGGAAGTTGCGGGGAAAATATATTTTGGAATTATTGTAATGGGCTACTTTGCTTCTGATGAAGCTACTTGCATACTTAAATAAAATGCATAAAAACGGTTCGCATCTCACAAGTCGGCCTGTTTGGGAAACTACACTGTAAAACAAGTGAACGGCCATTTGCTGGGAAAATAACCAAAGTGATTATAAATATTCAAATGTGCGCATAAACAAATAACCTAATTAATCAATGCACTCATTTCACGTATCACAAGTATTCATCGTTCCATTAAAATATTAATTTAACGGTGGTGTCCAGAAAACGTTTATTATGGTTTAATCTCTTAAATCTTTCATTTTAGGAATCGTCAAGAAGTGCCTGGGAAGCGCGTATCCATAAAAACGAGACGCGCTCTAGATGATGCACAAACTCGCGCACCTTTTATCTTCACTAAACCACCACTCAAACGAAACAAGAGAAGCAGTGCGGTTAATGATTATTTCATTTTTTTTTCCCTTTCTTTCTTTCCTTCCCTAGTTGGATTGACAGTAGCATCAGCGAGTGAAGAAACGCCCCCTGGCAATGAGAGCGACGGGCAGCTCGGCAGACTGAGACATAGACGCTTATTCCACAGGGAAAGAGAAATTTGGAGGCGTGCAGCACGGAGCAACAGAAACAGCGAGTGACAAATGACACAAATGGCCAGAATTCTGTACATGGCGACTTCTATCCTGTTCAAAATTTCCACGTTCGTTTCCTCGGCACGGATTTATCCTCAAAATGAAGGTAAGAAATTGTACAGTCGTGCGAACCGCTTGGATTTTTGGTGGGTTACTCCACGCGGACGGCACTTTGGTCTCACTTTGCCTGGAGGGTCCGCACGTGTAGAAGTGCACGATCAACCGGACGATAACATTTAACCTGAGCATTTCTTGCATTAGTGTATTTTAGTCGAGGAAACGGTAGATATGCACGCGCACGCTCTGTTACTAATGAGTTCCACTTTTCATCGCGGATTCTCAGGAGCCCTGTATCAAGAAAATGGCTTTGCGACCTGGAATGATCTGAGTCACTCTGCCGGACCACCGGCAAGAAAGGAGGACTGTCAAAAATGCTACACGCGCACTGTGGTACTGCTGTAACCATGCTCTGTTAATATATATATATATATATATATATATATATATATATATATATATATATATATACACATACATACACACACACACAGCATGGTTACAGGAGTACCTGAATACCAAATATATATAACATTTAAGTCCAATTTGTGAGTATTTTCGGAGCCGGTTGTATTTGGAAGGACATTCAAACATCGAATTCGGAATTCGCGTAAATGAATTTAGCAAGGTTTTTTTGGCTTGCCTGTGTGCGCTTTTTATGTGACAGGTTTAGTGATTATTACAAAAGGAAGTCAAACTGTTGGTCTTATCAAGTTTATTCATCTATGTAAGTTCGAATATTCTTAGATGCCACGGAAATTATTATTTCACTTGTTTAATGGTGTTCATTCTTCACACTAATGTTTCTGTTAAAATGTATAATTAGTTGCCATGACCTCATCCTTAATCCGGGACATGATTCAGTCAACAGCTAGTAAATGTGAAGTTATCAACACGACTGAAGTGTGATTTTAAAGCTAACGCTGTTTTTTTGTTTTGTTTTTGTTTTGTTTTTTGCGTGTCAGTGAATTCAAGTCACGCACGCTGCTCTGTTCTTCGGTTGCCCACATTTATATAATGCACGTGCGATATTTAATCCATACTAAATTAATCGAAAGTGAAAGATTACAATTGTGGTTCGTGAAGAAACAAATCTGCATAGCAAGCTCAAAAGCCTCCACCGACCAAATACTCTGATCAAACTGAGACGGCTGGCTCGCGCCCAGCACCCCCGATGGGTTTTTATGATGCCGTCCGAATCCCAAACTAATACAGATAGCGATAGCGCATCAGATTAGATTTCCACAGTACCAACCATTCTCCGACTGCTTTGGGATTATGTCGTTAAGGATTTCCTTATGAATGTCTCTAAATGTTCGTTCAATCCCATACAAGTGACAACAGTAGCCTAATTAAAGACATACATGGTTGCCGACCCTATGTGTACATACGTGTTTCTATGCAGACGCCGTTTATCCATTTTGTGTAGCCTATACCTTCAATGGTCTTACGATGACACGATAAAATGTATTTTCTGTTGTGTAGCTATAGGGTTACAAACATAGCGTGAATGATTTAATACCAATTTTGACTTTTTAAAAATCAACATTTCCTCTGCAGGCAAATCGAGAAAGGGTGTTAAAACAGCAGTTTCTTTCAATTAAACAGACGGAAACTTCAGAAGCAACAATACGGACAAAACAATTGTATTTTTTTCATACACATTTTCTTCAAGTGAAGTAATGGAAATATATTTTGTGTCGATAGAGCAGATATACTGACATGTGCATTGTTTCGCTTTATAGTTACTTTGCTGGATTCCAAATCAGTACAGGGGGAACTTGGATGGGTTGCGAGTCCAGCAGAAGGAGGGGTAAGTGTTCTCTGAATTAAACATGCGGGAAGACGCATATCTTTATGCATTCCACCAGACTCCGGTAATGCTCCGATTGGAGACAGATACTTAATTTGGCGTCATGTTTCCCGAATTGATGTGAATCTGGCCATTCTTTGTGGGGAAGCATTATAGCCAGTCCTTTCCTCAGAAAGGTTCAGAACGTTATGTTTCTCAATGAAGGCAAGATGCATTAGATGTAACTTTCTGCATTGGTGGTTTGCCATTAAAAGATGGGGAATGGGAAATGGGACAACACTGAGGTTATCATCACATTGTAATTTCTAGAGTTCACCAAAGGCATCAGCGTCCGCTGTTCTTTTTGCACGGGAAACAGCGCTACCTAAAACAGGCCCCGAGGCGCGCGCTGGTTAAACACAGGCTCAGTTGTTCTCCGGACTGCAGTCGTGGGGCACGGTTTATGGTGCACGAGCGTCTAGGAGAGAGTCGTGGAGCTGGTAAACATTCACATTACAGATTGTTTTATAAGCAATGGGAATGAAACTGGTGGGCACACATGCGCACACGCGCACACACAGAAATGTATATACATAAGAGAAAGATTTTGGCCAAATGTAACACAGCCTTTTTGGGTGGATGCATCGAGCTTGAACAATGTATTTGAGGTTAAACGCACAGAATAACCCTCTCTATCTCTTTAAAGAATGGTGGGAATTTTCAATAAATATTTCGAAATCGGCTGCATTTTGATGTAAGATTTGAATAGCCTGTGATGAGTGATGTTAGCTGGGTAACTTCATATTATTACAGTGATGGTCCCAACGTGATCGGGGTTGTTTGGTCGGCACTGATTTTGGGGTTATGGCAACCAACCCTGGAACAGGTGTGTAATTAATGCAATGACGTATATATATATATATATATATATATATATATAATGCATGTGTCATCACATTATTAACTGCATGCCTATACCAGGGTTGGCCGCCAATATTGATCTTGGCCCAATTTAGATATTAGTATCCCATATTAATGGGAGGCCTATATTTTGCAAGTTTGAATGAATGACTTATAGAAAGTGCTTTGAATGTGTGAGGAACCTGGCATTTGGGTTTTTCTTCAGGTATTTCTTTTTGTACTGTGTTTGTTATGAGTAAGTGATAATAGTAATGCATATGTTGACTTTGAGAGACGTGCATACACATGTATGCATGCTAACCCATGCTATAGCTGAAAGAAACTCATAGGCATGCATTCACTAATTTTTCTCTTATCATGAATGAAATTAAGTGTTTCTCGTATTTTTAAATGGAAATGTTTTAATGGATATTGTGTACATGACAGATCTACTATTTGTTTGTATGTCGATAGAGGATATATAGGGCTTGCTAACATTAATTTAGAAACCTGGGGTTTGCAGGGTGGCCTAGATAAGAAGGTAGAAATACAGTCAATTTCTCACTTTAAGATAATCAATAAACCTGAAACCTGCTGTGAAGAAGTCCATAGCCTATGGCTTCCTCTTTTAACTTTTCCTAAACAAATGTATTGAACACTGTTATATAATTTGAACATCAGTATTTCATAAGGAAATATTTCATACGCTCACTAATTGCCATGAACAGTGAAATTGACTCATTATCTTGCACTGCTTCCCATGCCACCAGCAGACCGAATCGCAGCACAGATTTCCGTGCCTAATTCCAGGGCTGTCTGTACTAACATTATACACTCACTCTGTCGACTTGTTAGCAAGCTAGTTAACGCTGAACTCGGTCAAAATGCCATAAGCAAAACTAAAATGTGGGTGCATTTTACCCAGTGGGATTTAAACAATATGAAGTGGCTTAGGAACAAAGGGTTATTGTTTAATCACGTTGTTTGCTCATTCTTCTAAAGGTAGATGGAAGTTTCAGGTTTGAAGAGTGTTTAAATGAAAGAGAATGGATTTCAGCAATATACATTAGTTTCCCACAAAGATTATGCAGTTGCAAATGCAATAAAAAATAACTAAATAATAGCAATAGCAATAGCAAGTAACCCAGTGTAATGAGTAATAAGAGATTTGCCTGAATCCGAGGTGGGATTTGAAGCTGGCTCATTTGTTCGAAGGTCCCATAGGGAGCTACTAGCTCACTCAAATCAAATTATTCAATCAAATTTTATTTGTATAGCGTATTTTACAGCAGTTGTCACAATACGCTTTACAGACAACCATGGCCTAAACCCCCACAGGAGCAAGCCTAAGGCAAAAGTGGCAAGGAAAAACTCCCTGTGGCAGATGGGAAGAAACCTTGGAAGGAACCAGGCTCAAGGGGGAAACCCATCCTCCTCTGGTCGGCTCAGGGTGCTGACTGGTAACCAACATGTCAGTCATTTTTATAAGGTTTATGATGTGGCTCAGATGATGGGTGGGGCCGGGTGGCGGTGATGGGGAACACCAAGTGGCAACAGATGTGGGCAGGGTGGAGGCAATAACGAAAGAGGGGCTGGACTGCAGAGGTAGGGGAGACCAGACGACTCTCAAAGCACTCTCGAGGGTTGGGGCAAGAGCCCCGCCGGCAGCGTGGGGAAGAGGGTAGAAACGGCAATTAGGGAATTTGCAATATAGCAGACAGTGGGTAAAGTGGCAGCAGTATGTATTGGGGGACCCCACCAGGAGTAATATATGGCTGCATAGCTACTAGGACAGGGATGGAGAGCCCATGCTGTCATGAGGGGTGGACAACCATACCTGCCTATCAAGAGCCAGCCCATGTAAAGTCGGGTCACAGCTGATTGACAGGTGACAGTAAGGAAAGGATCGCCACCTACAAAGCTCTATGACTACAGGCTTCTCGCACCCTGTCTCCAGACTATAACTGATTATAAGCCTGAACATAGAGGTGCGTTTTTAATCTAGATTTAAATATTGAGACTGAGTCTGACTCCTTTTGTAAGCTGGTTCCACAGTAGTTCCACAGTTGTGAGGCCCTTTTTCCAAAAACTTTTTGGTTTTTGGAAATTCTTGGGACTACAAAGTAGCCTGCGTCTTGGGATCGGAGTGACCTTGTGGGCTTATAAGGCAGGAGCAAGTTAGTTATGTACACAGGTGCATGTCCATGCAGAGCTTTAAAAGTCAGGAGCAAAACCTTGAAATCTATCCTATGCTTAATGGGTAACCAGAGAAGCGACGCTAGTACTGGTGTAATGTGCTCATACTTCTTCGTTCTGGTCAAGATATGAGCAGCTGCATTCTGCACAAGCTGGAGACTCTTTAACGAGTTATTAGGGCAGCCAGATAGCAGGGCATTACAGTAATCTAACCTAGACGTAACAAACGCATGGATCAATTTTTCAGCATCCCCAACTGACAGGAAATGTCTAATTTTAGCCATGTTGCGTAGCTGAAAGAAGGCAATTCTGGATATGTTTTTATATGGGTGTCAAAAGATAGATCAGGATCAATGGTGACACCAAGGTCTTTAATGACCATATTAGGTTCAGCGAAACAACCATCACAGTTTAAGGTGAGAGTAGACAATTTCTCCCTTAATATTTTGGGACCTAAAACCAACATTTCAGTCTTATCTGAATTTAGGAGCAGAAAATTTGAAAGCATCCAAACCTTGATATCTACAATACAGGCCTCTAACCGTGAAAGTGGCAGTGCTTCGCCAGGTTTCATTGAAATATAAATCTGAGTATCGTCCGCATAACAGTGGAACTCTACGCCATGTGCCCGGATAATATTTCCAAGTGGTAGCATATATAGCGAGAAGAGTACTGGTCCTAGTACTGATCCTTGTAGAATACCGTATTTCATTATTGAGGAGCTGGACTCTTCTTCTTTTAATTTGACAAACTGTTTCCTGTCACATAGGTATGATCCAAACCATGCGAGTGCCTGCCCATGAAGTCCAACACAGGCCTGGATTCTGTCCAGTAGAATTCCATGATCAATTGTGTCAAAAGCTGCACTCAGGTCGAGGAGTACAAGAACCGACACAGAGTTGCGGTCGGCTGACAGTAGTAAATCATTTGTAACCTTGATAAGTGCGGTTTCTGTGCTGTGGTGGGGTCTAAACCTTGATTTGAATACTTCAAGGATAACATTAGAGCTAAGGTATGCACTTAGTTGCTTAGCAACAGTTTTCTACAATAATTTTGATTATTAGAAATGAAAGGTTTGAAATAGGTCTATACTTTTCCAATTTATCAGGATCTAGGATTGGTTTCTTAAATAATGGCTTAATAACTGCCACTTTTAGTGACTCAGGTACGTATCCTGTGACTAGGGATGTGTTAATGATTTTTAGTATATGCTGGCCTAGTACCGGAAATAGTTCTTTAATCCAATTTGAAGGAATAGGATCGAGTAGACAGGTCGTCAGTTTTGAGGACATAACTAATTCGGATAACTCAACCATGCTAATGGCCGTAAAACAGTTTAGTACCGCTGTCTGTAAATCTTCCTGTTGTAACCAGGCGCGGGGCTGTTTATTAATATGAACAGGAATAGTGCATGATGGAGACAGTTTGGAAATCTGGTCTCTAATAGCCTCAATTTTCTGATCGAAGTCATTGCTGCTAAGATTGGAGGGATAAGTTGAAAACTTGATGATTGTTTTTTAGTTAATTTATCCACAGTACAAAATAGAAATTTTGGGTTATGTCTGTTTTGTTCAATTAGTTTTGAGAAAAAGGCTGATCTAGCAGAAGCAAGAGCTTGCTTATACTGAGGAAAGTTGTTTTTTCATGCAAGATGAAATACATGGCACTAGCCGTGGGGGCTGAAAATGATTATTATTTATGTAAATGTGTGTGCTTCTATACGTGTCAATTTAGTGCATGTATCCCATGTTTATATTGGCTAAATGTCCAATCGGAAGACATATTCTGTGTGAGCCTGGGGCAGTTGTGATGATGTAATCAGCAGGAAAAAGAAGGAAAAACGCAAAATCCCCAAAATTGGGGCTTTGTGTGCTTGTGTTTTACGTCTGTAGGAAACCCTGAAAAGTGGCAAACTCTCTGTGCTGTACAGGTATGGAACATGCTACCCTACCAAGCCGTAACTTGGCTTGATGGCATACCTGTCATCCCAATGTATGTGTATACAGTACACACACAAGTATTTTGTATGTGTGTGTATTTTTCTGTGGCCTAACAGCTGAGCTGTTATTGCTCCTAGACATTTCCACTTCACAATAACAGCATCCACAATTGGCCAGGACAGCCTTAGCAGTGCAGAAATTTGACCAACTGACTTTTTGGAAAGCATCCTATGACAGTGGCACCCTGAAAGGCAGTGAGCTCTTCAGCACAACCCACTCTGCTTCCAATGTTTTCTATGGAGATTGTATGGCTGCGTGCTTGATTTCATGCTCCTGTTAGCAAAGGGTGTAAGTCAAGTAACTGAACCCACTAATAAGAAGGCATGTCCACATTCTTCTGACCATGAACTGTACACACACATATATTGTACGTGTGCATTTTTTTCTGCAAACCTAGCCTGTGACATTCAATGTTTTGTGAAGTTGTAGATGTTTAATAGTTTATATAGACTATTTGAACACCGTATACTTGCACTTATACCGTATACACAAATGTAGACCATAATACAATAAGTAAGTAAATGCATAAATAAATAAATGTTAAAAAATAACCCGAAAAATATGTTGAGATCTACCATAATGAACCTATCTCCGATTTTTTATCAGTTCAGTATTTTCTTTTCAGGAAGGGATTGATGTGAGTGAGAAAATGTATTCTTCATCTTAAAACCGTGGTATAAAAAAACTTCGTTTTCAGTCGCCACCCACCACTTTTGTTAGTTTTTCCTTGAACTTGGCTGGTCCGGGCTGCTTGGTCCCGTGTCAGGGCGCACAGTGTCGGCTCCTCACCCGCTTTATCCCCCAGAGCCGCGTGATTGACAGGGTCCTGGCAGCGCCAACAAGTACACATTCAGCTCCCGATTACGAGCAAGTGCCCCCATTCTCTCCGAGTCCGGGAAAGATACAGCTTTATCATGGTGAAAGCTTGGCTTCCTATTTAGACCAGAGAAAGGGGGTGGGAGGCAGTCTCTTTAAAATCTATTTCCACACTTTTCTTCTTTCTCACGACGGAGCCGAATTACTGAGCCATATATAATTCCAGCCAGTCAATAAAGCACATTTAACATTTTCAGAAAGATGGAATGTGATCGCTTGGTATGGAATGCAGCCCTAGACAGCCGTGCCCCATAAGAGAACTGGCCATCCGGAGCTTCCGACACTTCTGTGGACATAATAGGGCCTTTTTAATCAGTTTCCAACAGCCCTAATTCAGCACCGCGATGAAACGAGGTTTAAACACTTGGCCATGTAAAGTATTCGGTCGTAAGCTGATAGTCCTGGTCATGAAAGGTAAATCATTCCCGAGTCATAGGCGGCCCAGAATGCACAGACTGAAGTGCTTTGGAAGATCGAGTGTGTCGGGGGTATATAACATGTAGCATACTCTTAAAACTTTCAAAATGGAGTCTAGAAACAGTCCAATTTTAAAAATATTTTTAATTGGTGGTGGGTGAGGTGAGTTTCCCTTCACTGTAAAGCACTTTGAGCATTTGGAAAAGTGTATATAAATGTAATTATTATTATTATTATTATTATTATTATTATTAATAATAATAATAATAATAATAATAATAATAATAATAATAATGTAATCTGGTGGCTGCGTAACTAAGATTCTGTAAGAGCATGATTATTTCACTGGTTTACTTGCACGACTCGCTCTCTGTATAAACGTTGATGATTGTTTTTTGACCATCGTTTAAATAACACTCACAGTAGTTTTCTATTGCTATAGTCCAAAATATTTCGGTTCGGATTTTATACATTTCCTCATCCGCGATAATTCAACCGACGATACCCTATATTTCTCGCCGGATATAGCCACTTTCCCACATGTAACATTGATGTATTACCTGTTTTGGCCGGCAGCGTTACTGTCTCCTTTTGCTAATCGTTATCTGGAAATTAATTATTTTTATTCTGGCTTACTAGCCAGAAAAGCTAGCTAAAGTTTGCTCACATATACTTCTAGTAAAAAAAATGTAATTATAATCTGCCATCTTCTAATGAGCAAGTAGGCTACAGGAGTGTAGCTGTAGTAGTTCACGTCATTCAGTTTGGCGTGCTTGATCTGGTAATGCTGAAGTTTCGTTCACACGAACACAGGAACATTCCGGAAGTGTAACGAGTGCAATTCCAGCTCTGATTCACACATGACCCGTAAGCAGTGAAGTGCCTGGCAATGCTGAATTTGTCAGAAGGGCCTATAATATTTGTTAACATTAAATAAATATTTGTTAGGTGAAATCTATATTATATTTTTCATTGTACTCTCTCGTATGTAAGATGGGCACCTTAAAATGACCTTGGGTTATTTTTGCTGTAAATCTTACATTTCTGCTGTTTGTGTGTGTATGTGTATGTGTGTGTGTTCATGACAGTGTGTGTGAGTTTGTGAGTGTGTGTTTGTGTGTCTGACTCTGTGTGTGTGTGTGAGTGCGTGTGGGCGTGGCTGTGAGTGTTTATGCGTGAGTGTGTGCTCGTGTGTGTGACAGTGTGAGTGTGTGTGTGTGTGTGTGCGTGAGTGTGCATCAGTCCAGTGAGGCCAGCCCCTCATGTGTGTGTGTTGTTTCTGCAGTGGGAGGAGGTGAGCATCATGGATGAGAAGAACACGCCCATCCGTACCTACCAGGTGTGCAACGTGATGGAGCCCAGCCAGAACAACTGGCTCCGGACGGACTGGATCCCCCGCGGCGGGGCGCAGCGGGTCTACATGGAGATCAAGTTCACCCTGCGGGACTGCAACAGCCTGCCCGGCGTCATGGGCACTTGCAAGGAGACCTTCAACTTGTACTACTACGAGTCCAACAACGACAAGGAGCGCTACATCCGCGAGAACCAGTTTGGCAAGATCGACACCATCGCGGCCGATGAGAGCTTCACCCAGGTGGATATCGGGGACCGGATCATGAAGCTGAACACGGAGGTGCGGGACGTGGGGGTGCTGACGCGGAAGGGCTTCTACCTGGCCTTCCAGGATGTGGGCGCCTGCATCGCCCTGGTCTCCGTGCGGGTCTTCTATAAGAAGTGCCCTCTGACGGTGCGCAACCTGGCGCAGTTCCCCGACACCATCACGGGCACGGACACATCCTCGCTGGTGGAGGTCAGGGGGTCCTGTGTCAACAACTCGGAGGAGAAGGACCAGCCGAAGATGTACTGCGGGGCAGACGGAGAGTGGCTTGTGCCCATCGGAAACTGCTTGTGCAATCCTGGGTATGAGGATCGCAGCGGAGAGTGCCAGGGTAAGGCCCCCCCCCATGTGGAGAGTGCCAGGGTAAGGCCCCCCCGCATGTGGAGAGTGGCAGGGTAAGGCCGCCCTCCCATGTTGAGAGTGCCAGGATAAGGCCCCCCCCCCATGTGGAGAGTGGCAGGGTAACCCCCCCCCCCCCCCATGTGGAGAGTGGCAGGGTAACCCCCCCCCCCCATGTGGAGAGTGGCAGGGTAAGCTCCTCCCCCTCCTCCATAAGGTAAGGAGTAATGGGTCTTTATCCATACACCCCAGTCTTTATAATTGAAACATTGATGAGTGTAAGGGGTAATTAGCTGTCCCTCAAGGAGGAAGTTTGTGGAGAGAATGTCGGTGTTGGATGAGTGGCTTGGGGTAGCTGCAGGTACTTCTGCTTTGATGGCTGTTTAATCCTGACAGGTTGAGCGGGGTGAGCAAATGGCTGCCACTGCGGCTGACACCAGCTTTCTTTCATCAAGAAGGGAATGGATAGGCTGTGTTAGAGCCACTCAGCTTCAGTCTGTATCAGCACAGCTATCAACAGCTTCAGCTTGTATCAGCACAGTCATCAACAGCTTCAGCCTGTATCAGCACAGCTATCAACAGATTCAGTCTGTATCAGCACAGCACAGCTTCAGCCTGTATCAGCACAGCTATCAACAGCTTCAGCCTGTATTAGCACAGCTATCAACAGATTCAGTCTGTATCAGCACAGCACAGCTTCAGCCTGTATCAGCACAGCTATCAACAGCTTCAGTCTGTATCAGCACAGCTTCAGCCTGTATTAGCACAGCTATCAACAGATTCAGTCTGTATCAGCACAGCACAGCTTCAGCCTGTATCAGCACAGCTATCAACAGCTTCAGTCTGTATCAGCACAGCTTCAGCCTGTATCAGCACAGCACAGCTTCAGTCTATCAGCACAGCTATCGACAGCTTCATCCTGTATCAGCACAGCTATCAACAGCTTCAGTCTGTATCAGCACAGCTTCAGCCTGTATCAGCACAGCTATCAACAACTTCAGTCTGTATCAGCACAGCTTCAGCCTGTGTTAGCACAGCTTCAGTCTGTATCAGCACAGCTAACAGCTTCAGCCTGTATCAGCACAGCTATCAACAACTTCAGTCTGTATCAGCACAGCTTCAGCCTGTGTTAGCACAGCTTCAGTCTGTATCAGCACAGCTAACAATAGCTTCAGCCTGTATCAGCACAGCTATCAAAGCTTCAGTCAGCAGGGCACAATGAGCTCTCACCTGCTTCATCTGGCAAATGCTTTCACAAAGAGAGGAGCGAAAGCAGTGTGTTTTTCATGCTTGCTGTGTGTGTCTGCAGCAGTGCATAAGCATTTATTCATAATACTGCCATCATTTCTGATTGATCATAATGTTACACAGGAAGTAAAATATTGTTTTTACAGAGTAGTTCAGTAAAAGGCTGTAGGCAGGGGAATAGCGTTGTGAAAATGATGTCAGGGAAGGCGGGGATCCGGCCTGTGTGTTTATTGACCTTGGTGTTCCTTGTCTGTGCAGATCCATGTTGCGAAGCACAGCACGATGTTGCTTTTGTTTGTTAGTAGAATCAGTCTGACTGCCTGTCTGCCAACGTTTATCCCAGGAGGCTGAGGCCTGTAGGAAAGGGGGCTTCTGGGTGCTCCTGGAGATGGCCTCAGGCACACGGTCGGTGTTTAATGGTCCTTAAAGTTCGGACAGTGCGGGTGGGGTGGGGTTGCGCTGGGTGGATGGGACAGGTTTATGGTCCCCATTCTCAGCTCTGTAAAGACAGCGGGCTGGACCTGCAGGGGTCAGTGCCTGGCCAGTGTGATTAATGCCGCTCAGCCTCTCCAGCTCCCTTTATTCACGCCGGAGTGCTGTCTAAGCAGACTAACTGCGTCATGAATATGCCTGTGATTTAGGAGAGGGGTGCTCTTTGCTGTAGGCCAGAGGGGCAGCTCACTGCTGGGGCACTGCCCATCACAGATGGTGGGGACAGATTGGGGCGGCTGTCCCGGGGATAGAAGCCCTTATTTCAGGCAGCCTGAGTGATTCTGGGTGGCAGCAAGCAGCTTCCCTTCCACGTGACTGCACCTCAGAAAGAACCCAGGGTAGTGGAGTGCAGTGGTAGTTGAGTTAGTTTGAGAGCTGTGGTAGTTGAGTGTTAGTTTGAGTGCAGTGGTAGTTGAGTGTTAGTTTGAGTGCAGTGGTAGTTGAGTTAGTTTGAGAGCTGTGGTAGTTGAGTGTTAGTTTTCAGAGCTGTGGAAGTTTAGTTTGAGTGCAGTGGTAGTTGAGTGTTAGGTTTGAGTGCAGTGGTAGTTGAGTGTTAGTTTGAGAGCTGTGGAAGTTTAGTTTGAGTGCAGTGGTAGTTCAGTGCTAGTTTGAGAGCAGTGGTAGTTCAGTGCTAGTTTGAGAGCTGTGGTAGTTGAGTGTTAGTTTGAGTGCAGTGGTAGTTGATTTAGTTTGAGAGCTGTGGTAGTTGAGTGTTAGTTTTCAGAGCTGTGGAAGTTTAGTTTGAGTGCAGTGGTAGTTGAGTGTTAGGTTTGAGTGCAGTGGTAGTTGAGTGTTAGTTTGAGAGCTGTGGAAGTTTAGTTTGAGTGCAGTGGTAGTTCAGTGCTAGTTTGAGAGCAGTGGTAGTTCAGTGCTAGTTTGAGAGCTGTGGTAGTTGAGTGTTAGTTTGAGTGCAGTGGTAGTTGATTTAGTTTGAGAGCTGTGGTAGTTGAGTGTTAGTTTGAGAGCTGTGGAAGTTTAGTTTGAGTGCAGTGGTAGTTGAGTGTTAGTTTGACTGCAGTGATAGTTGAGTTTGTTTGAGAGCTGTGGCAGTTCATCTGTTAGTTTGAGAGCTGTGGCAGTTTGAGACCTGTGGCAGTTTGCTTTGCGAGCTGTGGCAGTTCAGTGTTAGTTTGAGAGCTGTGGCATTTTGCTTTGAGAGCTGTGGCAGTTTGATTTACTCTGACTGCTGTGGGTGCCTGCTCCTGTGATGTGGCTATCTGCTGGATATGTCCGTGTGTGCTTGAGAGGGCTGGGCTGGCTGAAAGGTTCATCAGCAATGTGAGGATGATCTTGGTTTGGGGGGGCGGGGGTGGTGCGTAGGTCTGTATCTGAGCAGGCGGGAATGGGGCCTATCACCTATTGTTAGGGGGGAAGGTGGGCCGGGTGGAAAGGTGGTGACGGGACGAACACTAGCAGAGGTCAGAGGGGCCCCGTTTCTCCACCCCCCAACCCCTACCCCAGTAGACAGGGGTTAGGCCTGAAACTGATTGAGACCTCAACACTTTGACAGCTGGGTGTGCTGGGCAGAGCACCCAATGGGGGGGGGGGGGGGGGGGGGGCAAATGTTAGACAAAGGGGACCTGAGTAAACACAAAACACTTTTATTATTATTATTATTATTATTATTATTATTATTATTATTATTATTAATAATAATAATAATAATAATAATAATAATAATAATAATAATAATAATAATAATAATAATAATTGTTGTTGTTGTTGTTTTAATTTTTTTATTTCAGTTATTTAATGAAAAAGAAATTCAAAGGCTCTGGGACTCTACCGAACTACAATGTGCCATTACTTGTAAAAAGGAACACTTGGAAGTAGAAGCATAATTGGGTTATGTAGCAAGACAATGATCCAAAACACAGAAGTCTGCATCAGAATGGCTGAAACTAAGCAAAATTAACATTTTGGAGTGGCCTAGTCAAAGTCCTCACTTGAACCCAATAGAGGTGCTGTATAAATAACCAGGTCCTGATGTGTGGAAGTGGTTATATGGCTCAGTAAAACAGTAATATGAAAGGGCAGAAGGATGGGGCACTCTTTGTGTGTGTGTGTGTGTGTGTGTGTGTGTGTGTGTGTGTGTGTGTGTGTGTCGGGGGGGGGGGGGGGGATCTAATAAGCATGAGCAGATATCCCTCCCATGCCCCCTCCCCCTCACTGTCCAACAGACTGATGGGGAGAGTGATATTTGAACAGTGCAGTGTTAGTTTGTCTCATCAGGCTCTTTAATTGTGAGCAGGTGTGTGCTTCCTCATTGTGCCGTCCTCTTCCTCCTCCCCTGTCGTGTGAAACAATGAGCTGACATTGGCTGGTTATGAATATTCAGGGCCTGTTTGTGCGGCGGATGGGAGTCGCGCGTGTTGATTCCTGTCACGATCGCTGTGCTGCTGGTTATGAGTTGATGCTGCTCCTGAGAAAGGAGGATTGTCAGCTGTCTGGGGAAGGGGTGAGAGAGAGAAAGAGAAAAAGACAAAAAAGTTTTGCCCTTTGGTAGCTAGCAGATTCCTCATTTGCATATGCTGTGTGTCCCTGCATGCAAAGCTGGCCCCGCCCACACCCCACTGCCCAGCGACCACAGGGCCCCCCCCCATCCCTGCCCCCCTCCCTACTCTCAGTCTGCAGCTTCATGATAATGTGCATTTCATGCAAATGAGTTCTGTGCAGATTGAACCTTCCTTTCTGTTCTTCCCTCTCTCCCTTCTCCCTCTCTCCCTCACTCCTTCTTTCCCTCTCTCTCTCCCTTCTCCCTCTTTCCCATCCCCCTCACTCCCTCTCTCCCTTCTCCCTCTCTCCAATCTCCCACGCTCCCTCACTCCTTCTTTCCCTCTCTCTCTCCCTTACTCCCTTCTCCCTCTCTCCCTCACTCCCTTCTCCCTCTCTTCTCTCTCCCACCTCCCTCTCTCCCTCACTCCTTCCTTCCCTCTCTCTCTCCCACTCTCCCTTTTCCCTCTCTCCTCTCTTTATGGCTCTCTTGCTCTCTGTAATTTGTTGTGTTTCATTACCTCTGTCCGTTTGTCCTTTTTCCGTTCATCCGTTCGTCTGTCTATTTGTCCATCTGCAAAAGTTGTGGCTCCAAGAGGAAGAAACCTTTTGATTTTGGTGACCCCATGACCTTTCCTCTAGCGCCACCATCAGGCTAAACATACGCTGAAGAGTCAGTTCTGGATTGCCTGCACATTGGCTCTGCTCATTAATGCAAGGGGAGATTGCTGTGCCTCTACTGAATACATTCTGTCCCCATTCCTTTGTCTCCATGCGTTACTTAAAGTGGAGTGTGTGCGTGTGTTTGTTTTTCAATGTATGCATGTTTGTGTTTCTGTTTGTGTGTGTGTGTGTATGTGTGTGTTTGTGTGTGTGTGTGTGTGTGGGCATGTATTACTATCTTTGTGAGAACCAAATGTCCCCACAAGGATAGAAAGATGAGGATGAAAATTGATGAAAATTATGCAAGGTGGGCACCTTTTGCTGGTCCCCACATGTTCAAGAGGCTGTTTTAGGGTTAGGACTTAAGGTTAGGGTTAGGGTTACAATTAGGTTAAGGTTAGGGTTAAGGTTAGGCATGTGGTTGGGGTTAAGGTTAGGGTTAGAGGTTATGGAATGAATGTAAGTCAATGGGAAGTCCTCACAAGTATAGCAATACGAACATGTGTGTGTGTGTGTGTGTGTGTGTGTGTGTGTGTGTGTGTGAGAGAGAGAGAGAGAGAGATACCTTGGAGAAGTTCTGTCTCTATATGCATATGAGGTAAGGATGGGACCCTGCAGTGCAATCTCAGGAGGGTCATGACCAATCAGGGTCCATCCGAAGTGAAGTGTTCCAAATGAAAGCTCCAGCTGGTGCTAGTCCTGTTTTATCCCACAATGCACAGCAGGATCACAACCAATCTGCAGGCTTCAAGCTGCTTCTTCCTGCAGCTCCTTCTGTCTTACATAAAGCAGGTTCCCAGCACAGTGTGGGGTTTATACTCCTCTTAGATAAAGCAGGTTTCCAGCGCAGTGTGGGGTTTATACTCTTTTTATATAAAGCAGGTTTCCAGCGCAGTGTGGGGTTTATACTCCTCTTAGATAAAGCAGGTTCCCAGCACAGTGTGGGGTTTATACTCCTCTTAGATAAAGCAGGTTCCCAGCACAGTGTGGGGTTTATACTCCTTTTACATAACTACTCAGTAGTACCCCCCCCCCCCCCCCCGTGCTCAGGGCCCCCCTCACACTCAGGCGTCCCCTCATACAGGGGATCAAGAGATTCTTCAGGTTGAGTTCTGTTAGGAAGAGGGGAGATAAATAGAAATTAGCAAAGGGTAAATTCCGTACAAACATTGGGAGGATTTTATTCACGCAGAGTAGTCAATGTGTGGAATAGCCTGCCAGGTCATGTAGTAGAGGTAGCAATTGTGGGGATTTTCAAGACTAGGCTTGATACGGTGTTAGATACTATTTATAGCGCTTTTCCATTGACCAGCACGGCACGGTACAGGACGGCAAGCATTCGTATCCTACCTGTGCTGTGTTGCCTGTTGCGCTTCTCCATTACACAACAGACCTGTGAAGGTAGGAGGAGTCATGGGAGGCGTAAAGCGGAGTAAAGCATCCTAAATGTGTAATAAAATGTGTAATAATTAACTCTTGTATGTATTTCTATAGTCTGTACTCTCGTATGTTTTCTTGTATGGGGATGGGACGATATGAAACAATTTTCACCGTCAACCATGTTTTGACAATGTTCCAACACTCTCTTCATCACTGTTGCATGCATCACAAAAACTATTACACTACTAACTAACCCTAACATTACAGTGTTAAATATCCACATTATATAATACCACTAACCTAATTAAATGCACTCAATTTAAATAATGATAATAATAATGTATATAACTGAAATATTTGAGCAGTAATACTTACATAGCAATGATGACATTTTATCTGTATTCAGTAGATGGAGACAGATACAGTAAATCAACGACAGTTCTATCCACTTGTTTTGCTCCAGAAAACGAAGTCAGATAGGTCGATCAGCAAACATATGGCTTAGCTATGCCCAGAAATCCTCAATAATAATAGTATTTTCCAAGAAATTATGAAAAATCCTTGACAACGTTTTGTTAGGTACAGCATCTTTTACTGCTATCACAGAGTGAATGCGTAAGTGAATGCGATGGTAAGAAAATGTTTGGTTACACTGACCTATAAAACGCTGTTCCAAAAGCAAAATGAGATATGTTATACATTGTTAGAAAGCTTATACTCTCACCTATTGAATAAATGAATTGTCAATCAAGCCAGACTGTATGAAAAAGGGCAACAAAGCCGTAAACAACACGTGTGGTATTACGCACGGCTATTTTGGAAGGTACCCAGGCATCACAAATTACATTACATTACAGGCATTTAGCAGACGCTCTTATCCAGAGCGACTTACACAACTTTTACATGGCATTTTGCATTGTATCCATTTATACAGCTGGATATATACTGAAGCAATTTCGGTTAAGTACCTTGCTCAAGGGTACAACGGCAGTGTTCTACCCGGGAATCGAACCTGCGACCTTTCGGTTACAAGCCCAGCTCCTTACCCACTGTGCTACACTCCGTCCGACGCGCGTATATTTCACAAACGAATTGTCCAAGACAATATATGACCAATCAGCCTCAAAAGGGACATCTCTACATGTAAAACTAATGGTAAGGTTGTATATTTATTAAATATTTAGTCCCAGATATTAACTGTAGAATTCGGTAGTTAGCATTACTCTCTCTCTTGCTGTTGTGGTATTTAAAAATGGTGGTTGCTGCCGGTGAACAAACATGAACATGGGATGACGTATTTGTGATGATTTCCATTGACCAATCAACAGTCTGCAGTATCGAATTGCAGCACGGATTGTACCTCTGGTACCTACCCCAGAGCGGTAGCTAAAATCAGCACGGGTCAGGTGGCAGTGGAGAAAGCAAAACCAAGCGGGAGCATGGATTCTGGCACGGCGCGGTGCTGGAGAAGCGCCATTAGTCTGTAGGTAATTGGAGCACTTGGTACAATTTAGTCAGGAAAATGGTGAGCATTGTTGGGCTGAATCGCCTGTTCTCGTCATTGTGTTGTGTTGTGTTAAGACAGACTTGTGGATCTTTGTGTCTCACAGGTAGGCTGTAAATATGAGTGTGTGGGGGACGCTGGGATGGCTGATCTCATGCAGGCAAATCTGACAGAAGGCTGCAGCAGTGAATCGGCCCTCCTGTGGGTCCATGGTTTGATCTTTCTGTACCCTGCAGTATGTGAGGCCAGCGTAAATGCAGATGATTTTGGGGGTGCAAGCATTTTTGAGTGTGTGACTGTGCCCCCAGTCTGGATAGGAGCATCCCGGCAGGGCTACTGTGTCCCCTTTGAAAAGCAGAATCTCTTTGAAGCAGTGCTGAGAAGAGAGGGCGATTAAAGCTGTCAGTGTGCAAATTAGCATGTCAAAAACTCATGAATCAATACCCCCCCATGCAATCTCTCTCTTGCTCTCTTTTTTCTCTCCCTCCCTCTCTCTCTCTACCCCTCTCTCTCTACCCCTCACTCTCTCTCTTTCTACCCCGCATTCTCTCTGTCTTCCCCTCCCTCTCTCTTTCTCCACCCCTCTCTCTTTCTCTCTCTTCCCCTTCTTCTCTCTTTCTACCCCTCTCTCTCTCTCTACCCCTCGCTTTCTCTTTCTACCCTCACTCTCTCTCTCTACCCCTTGCTCTGTCTTTCTCGCTCTCTCTCTCTGTACCCCTTCCTCTCCCCTCTCTTCCCTCGGGGTCTGCGCTGTGTCCTGTGCTCTGTTTCGGGGTGCTGGGGAGGCAGATGGACAGAAAGGGTGTGTGTGAATGGGGGCGCAGTGCTAATCCGCAGAGGGCAGAGGTGCATGCTGGGAAAAAGCGGAGCCTCAGAATGAGCTGAAAGAGAAAATGGGGGTAGGGCTTTCATAATGGGGGGGTCACCACACTGCACACTCAGCTGACTGGATGAGAGAAGTACACTCATTCACAATTCTGCATGTGAGTGAGGGGGGGGGCGGGGAGTCAGAGAGAGAGGTGTGGAGAGAAAGCTGGGGAGAGAGGGAGAGAAAGAGAGAAATTTACAGAAGAGAGTGAGAGGTGAGGGGGGTAGTAGTCAAGAGTCATAATTTTGCATTTGGGAGTCATAGCCTAGCAGTAGGGAGTCATAGTGGGGAGTCATAGCCTGGTGGTGGAGAGTCATAGTGGGGAGTCATAGCCTGGCAGTGGCTGAACAGTGTGCCCCCTGAGAACCTGAATACTGTGCCCCCTGAGAACCTGAACACTGTGCTGCTCTTAGAACCTGAACACTGTGCTGCTCTCAGAACCTGAACACTGTGCTGCTCTTAGAACCTGAACACGGTACTGCTCTCAGAACCTGAACACTGTGCTGCTCTCAGAACCTGCCCAGTCCCAGCCTCCCAGATTGCCATCCCTTTGCATTTTCTCCCCATCCACCTCTCCTCTGCCTCTAAAACCTAACCCTGACCCAAACCTTAACCCAAACCCTAACCCTAACCTTCTCTGCAGGCAGGAGAATTAGCCATGGTGCTAACAGTTACTGTGAATTATTTTTGGCTCTAAATATGAAGAAAATTATGGGGGGGGGGGTACTATGGCAAACAACAAAAGTTTCTTAGTTACATAAGTATTATTATTGAGAAAAGCTGACCTTTCTCCATTCTGCTCTGCTTGGTCTGGTAGATGTTTGTGTTGGGTGTGTGCTTTAACAGCAGCCCTTATTTCTGCTGGGCCCCTTTAACAGCAGTCCTTATTTCTGCTGGGTCCCTTTAAAAGCAGCCCTTATTTCTGCTGGGTCCCTTTAAAAGCAGCCCTTATTTCTGCTGGGTCCCTTTAAAAGCAGCCCTTATTTCTGCTGGGTCCCTTTAACAGCAGCCCTTATTTCTGCTGGGTCCCTTTAAAAGCAGCCCTTATTTCTGCTGGGTCCCTTTAACAGCAGCCCTTATTTCTGCTGGGTCCCTTTAAAAGCAGCCCTTATTTCTGCTGGGTCCCTTTAAAAGCAGCCCTTATTTCTGCTGGGTCCCTTTAAAAGCAGCCCTTATTTCTGCTGGGTCCCTTTAAAAGCAGCCCTTATTTCTGCTCTGTCCCAGTGATCTGTACTTCGTTTGGGTGGCAGCTCTTAGCACGGCTGGCTCTGTACCAGGACAGGACCAGAGGCTGTCAGGCTTTTGGGGTGCAACGGGCACAGTGGAGGCTGAGGTCCCGCTGATGGATGAGCTCTGCTGGGGCAGAAGATAGATCACCCCGCCTCCGCCTCCCCTGCCCCCTGCCCAGCAGACATGCCGGGGTCAAGGGTGCGATGTGGGGGTGTCTCACTCATCCCCCACCACGCTGCTCTGATCTCTGTGTGTCTCTGTCAGCCTGGATGTCATTAATAACCCAGTTACTGAATTCATTCATGGGGGGAGCGCACACTTTTTAACAGCCACTCAGAGTTTTCACCAGCATCCCCCTGGATGTTCTCCAAATATCGGTGATTGGAGAATGTAACTGCATTTGTTTGGACATAAGCGTTTTTTTTTTAACAGATACCATTATAGCTATCCAACCTGAGTAAACCATGTGTGTGTGTGTGTGCATGTGTGTGTGTGTGTGAGGGAGAGTGAGAGTGAGAGTGAGAGTGAGAGGGGGTGAGTGGGAAAAAAACCTTTTACACTACAAGTCTACACTTTTAAAGAAATTGTACACCACTCTACTGCGTTGGCTTACAGCGTTTCAGGGTCATTTAAATGACAAAATATGCGCATTGCAGATCTTCACCATGAATATTCCCAACTGTCAGTGCAGAGAACAAAGATTACATCCACAATTTTAAATAATGTTGGTAAAATATACAAAAAAAAATGCAAAAAAAATTAGTTTCCTATATTTAGGAGAACTGGCTAAATATGATGACATTCATAATTATGTGAACATAGGCTAATTTTCTTACATTTATTTAATAATGTCACTTATCTTTATTTTTAAATTGCAATTAGAGCCAAAAAATTGCAACAGAATACTTGTGTTAATGGTGTAGAACAGGGGTGCCCAAACATTTTCAGCAATGACCCAAAGATATAAATCCATGCTTTTTGCAACACAAAATTCATAATTAAGTATTAAACTGCAAACAATAGAAAAACATTTTTAATACTTAAAAGCTAAATGAAGGGAGAAAGTTTCTGAAATTAGCTGCCAATTAATCACAGAAAGCATGGTCAAATTAACAGAATTGAAGTCTTCATCAGTCGCGATCCACAGTTTGGTATAGATCGCTGGTATAGAAATATAACGATACATACAGCATAGGCTCTTGCACTGTATGAAAATGGTTAAACTGAACTCTGCGACAAATTACTTTTATTTTGTTTTTTGCAGCGCTAAATAAACTTAAAGCGACTTTGAAATCATGGACGTCTAAGTTTATGCTGCTTTACCAAGTCATCATTGATTTGTTTTTGGTGCGGCAACTGTTGTAACTTCTGTGTTTTCCGATCACAGCTGCAGAATGTGAACCTGCGCTCTTCACTGTTGTGAAGTGTCACTGAATGAACAATGTGAAGCAGCAGTGGCACTGTGCTCAGCTGTGGTTCTGTTTCAGCCGAGTTTGCATACTTATCCACCATAGGCTGCCCCCAGCTTGACTGAGGAGGCAAGATATGCGAGGGCAAAGTGGATGGGCCAATGGGATGAGCACACAGTGTTCATGGGAGTTATAGTATCATGTAGTATCAGCTTGAATGGAGTTAATTATTTCATATGCCTTTTGTAAACTACAATGATTTTTTAAATAGAAAATGCTACCAAAAGCTCACCTGCCAGAGTGATTAGTGAAAGTGACAGAGCTGCCCAGCAATGCCAAATTCTACCTGCACCTGGCGGGTGGCCGTGTTAGTGTCAAGCGCCGCCGGGCACCCTTCTCAGGTGTTCTACCTGAGCCCGGCTTGACGCAGAGATAGCTCCCGGAACGGCTAGGGGAAGACAGAGGTAGAGAAGAAGAAAGGGACAGGCTTAGTAGGTTAGAGGAGTTGCTCATGCCTCCAGGGTAGGAAAGTGATCGCTGTTTTTCTCCTGTAATCTGACCCCATCTTTTCACTGCGTGCCATTAACCAAGTTTCAGCCCGAAGAGTCCTGTATGGTTGCGTTTCACCTTCAGCAAAAATGGGGGGGGGGGGGGGGTTAGGTTTGGTCTAAGGGAGACCTGCCCAATTGTATGTATCTTGTGCATTGCTGTGTGAAGGTTGGATTGAAACGGAAACATAAGAACATCATAATACATGATAATAAAAAAAAAGCCATTTATCCCTTTAAAACCTGCCGTTTATCTAAAAGCAGCTGGGTTGTGTAACTGTTATGCCTTTGTGTGTGAGTTGGGTTATATGCTATGGTATATAGTAGGGCTGGGCGATATATCGCAGTGATAATTATTGCATGCAATAACGGTCGTCGCCACCATGTGCCTTTTTGTCTTTTTCTCTTATATTATACCTAACACAATAGCAAACAACCACGCTTTTGGAGGCTGCGTGAAACGCTTTCTGGAAAAAAAACGTCACCTATTGTGTGGCGACTGGTGAGCTGAAAATTGGTGGGGTCCAAAACTTTCCTTTAAATGAATCATTGATCTCAAACTGTTTTCATAAATTTTCAGTTATTAACAAGCATGCAAACGATCTGACTAATCAATTGGAAAGTGACGCACAGCTTCTTCGCATTGTGTCAGGGAGATTAAATTATAAATGCAATTTAGAAAAATCCGTTTTAATCACTAAGCAGTGATTACCTGCACAGACCTTCTGTGTACCTGTATAGCCCTGCTGTGTACCTGTACAGTCCTGCCCTTTACCTGTACAGCCCTGCTCTTCATCTGTACAGCCCTGCTGTGTACCTACACAGACCTTCTGTGTACCTGTATAGACCTGCTGTGTACCTGTACAGTCCTGCTGTGTACCTGTACAGACCGGCTGTGTACCTGTACAGTCCTGCTCTGTCCCTGTACAGCCCTGCTGTGTACCTGTACATCCCTGCTGTGTACCTGTACAGCCCTGCTGTGTACCTGTACAGACCTGCTGTGTACCTGTACAGTCCTGCTCTGTCCCTGTAGAGCCCTGCTGTGTACCTGTACAGACCGGCTGTGTACCTGCACAGCCCTGCTGTGTACCTGTATATCCCTGCTGTGTACCTGCACAGCCCTGCTGTGTACCTGTACAGTCCTGCTCTGTCCCTGTACAGACCTGCTGTGTACCTGCACAGCCCTGCTCTGTCCCTGTAGAGCCCTGCTATGTACCTGTACAGACCTGCTGTGTACCTGCACAGTCCTGCTCTGTCCCTGTAGAGCCCTGCTATGTACCTGTACAGACCGGCTGTGTACCTGCACAGCCCTGCTGTGTACCTGTATATCCCTGCTGTGTACTGGTGCAGACCTGCTGTTTACCTGTACAGCCCTGCTGTTTACCTGTACAGTCCTGCTCTGTCCCTGTACAGCCCTGCTGTTTACCTGTACAGTCCTGCTCTGTCCCTGTACAGACCTGCTGTGTACCTGTACAGTCCTGCTCTGTCCCTGTACAGCCCTGCTGTGTACCTGTACAGTCCTGCTCTGTCCCTGTAGAGCCCTGCTGTGTACCTGTACAGCCCTGCTATGTACTGGTACAGACCTGCTGTGTACCTGTACAGCCCTGCTGTGTACTGGTACAGACCGGCTGTGTCCCTGTACAGCCCTGCTGTGTGCCTGTACATCCCTGCTGTGTACCTGTACAGCCCTGCTGTGTACCTGTACAGACCTGCTGTGTACCTGCACAGTCCTGCTCTGTCCCTGTAGAGCCCTGCTATGTACCTGTACAGACCTGCTGTGTACCTGCACAGTCCTGCTCTGTCCCTGTAGAGCCCTGCTATGTACCTGTACAGACCGGCTGTGTACCTGCACAGCCCTGCTGTGTACCTGTATATCCCTGCTGTGTACCTGTACAGTCCTGCTCTGTCCCTGTACAGCCCTGCTGTGTACCTGTACAGTCCTGCTCTGTCCCTGTAGAGCCCTGCTGTGTACCTGTACAGTCCTGCTCTGTCCCTGTACAGCCCTGCTGTGTACCTGTACAGTCCTGCTCTGTCCCTGTAGAGCCCTGCTCTGTCCCTGTAGAGCCCTGCTGTGTACCTGTACAGCCCTGCTGTGTACCTGTACAGACCGGCTGTGTACCTGTACAGTCCTGCTCTGTCCCTGTAGAGCCCTGCTCTGTCCCTGTAGAGCCCTGCTGTGTACCTCTACAGCCCTGCTGTGTACTGGTACAGCCCTGCTGTGTACCTGTACAGCCATGCTGTGTACCTGTACAGCCCTGCTGTGTACCTGTACAGACCTGCTGTGTACCTGCACAGTCCTGCTGTGTCCCTGTAGAGCCCTGCTGTGTACCTGTACAGACTGGCTGTGTACCTGCACAGCCCTGCTGTGTACCTGTATATCCCTGCTGTGTACCTGCACAGCCCTGCTGTGTACCTGTACAGTCCTGCTCTGTCCCTGTACAGCCCTGCTGTGTACCTGTACAGACCGGCTGTGTACCTGTACAGTCCTGCTGTGTACTTGCACAGCCCTGCTGTTTACCTGTTTACTTGTGCAGGGGTGCACAGATTCTGCCTGTGCCGAATACTGCACTGATTCCTCTTTCTTTCTTTTGAGAGAGGAAAGGAGTGCGAGGCCTGTCTGTCTGTCTGTCTTCCCTCTTCCTGTCTGCCCCTCTTCCCTCCTCCTGTCTGTCTCTCTTCCCTCCTCCTGTCTGCCCCCTTCCCTCCTCCTGTCTGTCTCTCTTCCCTCCTCCTGTCTGCCCCCTTCCCTCCTCCTGTCTGTCTCTCTTCCCTCCTCCTGCCTGCCCCCTTCCCTCCTCCTATCTGCCTCTCTGCCCTCCTCCTGTCTGCCTCTCTTCCCTCCTATCTGCCTCTCTTCCCTCCTCCTGTCTGCCTCTCTTCCCTCCTCCTGTCTCTCTTCCCTCCTCCTGTCTGTCTCTCTTCCCTCCTCCTGTCTGTTTCTCTTCCCTCCTCCTGTCTGTCTCTTTTCCCTCCTCCTATCTGTCTCTTTTCCCTCCTCCTATCTGTCTCTCTTCCCCCCTCCTGTCTGTCTCTTTTCCCTCCTCCTGTCTGTCTCTCTTCCCTCCTCCTGTCTCTCTTCCCTCCTCCTGTCTGTCTCTCTTCCCTCCTCTTGTTTGTCTCTCTTCCCTCCTCCTGTCTGCCATTCTTTTTCTCACTTGGCAAGAAATCACCTTTTTGAAGAAAGGGCACAAATATATTTCATGTACTAAGTAAATACTGCAACAAAGAAAAACTGTGTAATACTTGTGCTTGTTAGAATGCATGCATGTGTTGTGATTGTAAGATTGCACGGACATGTTGTTTAAGGTGTAGGTATGTGTGCTTGTGCTTGTAGCCTGTAAAATGGGATTCTACCGAGCCCTGGCCTCAGACAGGAGCTGTGCTAAGTGCCCCCTGCACAGCTACTCTGTTAGTGATGGATCCACCTCCTGCAACTGTGACAAAGGCTACTTCCGCTCAGAGACCGACCCAGCGTCAATGCCCTGCACCCGTAAGAGCTGCTCCATCGCACACACACACACACGCGCTTGCACACACACGCACACACACACACATGCATACATACACACACGCGCACACACACACGCACACGCACACACTCACGCATGCACTCACAAGCACACTTGCACACGCACACACACACGCACACACACACACACACAACACACATGCACATGCACACACACACACACGCATGCATGCACACACTCTCTCACACACACACACACACGCACACACACACACACACACACTCTCTCACACACTCACACACACACACTGAAAGAAAGACATCATATTCTGATAATATTTCATGAGCCCTAAATTAGATACTTAATTTATATGGAGCCTGTGAGCACAGGATCTTAATCTGCACTAAGGAGCTTAATCTATACAGAGGAGTTTAATCTGCACAGATGAGTTTAATATGCACTGAGCAGCTTAATCTGTACAGAGGAGTTTAATCTGCTCTGAGGAGCTTAATCTGTACAGAGGAGCTTAATCTGTACAGAGAAGCTTAATTTGCACAGAGGAGTTTAATCTGCTCAGAGAAGCTTAATCTGTACAGAGGATCTTAATTTGCTCAGAGGAGCTTAATCTGCACAGAGGAGTTTAATCTGTACATAGGAGTTTAATCTACTCAGAGGAGCTTAATCTGCACAGAGGAGTTTAATCAGTACAGAGAAGCTTAATCTGTACAGAGGAGCTTAATCTGTACAGAGGAGTTTAATCTGCACAGAGAAGCTTAATCTGCACAGAGAAGCTTAATTTGCTCAGAGAAGCTGACTGCATGTCTTTATCCAGCTGCTTACTGAGACTTGATAATGGCTTTCAGGAGATGAGGAAACTATGGTGGAACTCACTGGTCATCCTAATGAGCAAACTAATTAAGAGTTCTCTCCTCCTCCACCCCTCCATCGCTCCCCTCCTCTACCTGTTCTCCTCCACCCCTCCATCTCTCCCCTACTCTATCTGTTCTCTGCCACCCCTCCATCTCTCCCCTCCTCTACCTTTTCTCATCCCCCCTCCATCTCTCCCCTCCTCTATTTCTCCTCCTCAACCCCTCCATCTCTCCCCTGCTCTACCTGTTCTCCTCCTCAACCCCTCCATCTCTCCCCTCCTCTCTCTGTTCTCCTCCACCCCTCCATCTCTCCCCTCCTCTATCTATCCTCCTCCCACCCTCAATTTCTCCCCTCCTCTATTTCTCCTCCTCCACCCCTCCATCTCTCCCCTCCTCTACCTCTCCTCCTCCACTCCTCCATCTCTCCCCTCCTCTATCTCTCCTCCACCCCTCCATCTCTCCCTTCCTCTATCTGTTCTTTTCCACCCCTCCATCTCTCCCCTCCGCTACCTGTTCTCCTTCCCCCTCCCAGGCCCCCCCTCGGCCCCTCAGCACCTCATATCCAATGTGAATGAGACGTCTGTGAACCTGGAGTGGAGCGTGCCCCTGTCTGCGGGCGGCCGGCAGGACCTCAGCTATAACGTGGTGTGTAAGCAGTGTGGGGCGGGGCCGGGGGCGGGGCCAGGCAGGTGCCAGCCCTGTGGGAATGGCGTGCACTTCTCTCCGCAGCAGCTCAGCCTGAAGGGGACACGCGTCTCCATCAATGACCTGCAGGCGCACACCAACTACACCTTCGAGATCTGGGCCATCAACGGCGTGTCCAAGCAACACCCCAGCCCAGATCAGGCTGTTTCTGTCACCGTGACAACCAACCAGGCAGGTGAGTACCTGCTGCAGAGTAAGGGCCTGTCATGACCTGATGCCATGGTACTGTGCCGGGGTAAAGTTAGAGGGAACGAGGTAGCTGATCTGGGAGAGACTGATGATTGGTAGAGAGGCTATGCTGATTTGGGAGTGGCTGCTGATTGGTAGAGAGGCTATGCTGATTTGGGAGAGACTGCTGATTGGTAGAGAGGCTATGCTGATTTGGGAGAGGCTGCTGATTGGTAGAGAGGTTATGCTGATTTGGGAGAGACTGCTGATTGGTAGTGAGGCTATGCTGATTTGGGAGAGACTGCTGATTGGTAGAGAGGATATGCTGATTTGGGAGAGGCTGCTGATTGGTAGAGAGGTTATGCTGATTTGGGAGAGACTGCTGATTGGTAGAGAGGCTCTGCTGATTTGGGTGACACTGCTGATTGGTAGAGAGGCTATGCTGATTTGGGAGAGGCTGTTGATTGGTAGAGAGGCTATGCTGATTTGGGAGAGGCTGCTGATTAGTAGAGAGGCTATGCTGATTTGGGAGAGGCTGCTGATTGGTAGAGAGGCTATGCTGATTTTGGAGAGGCTGCTGATTGGTAGAGAGGCTATGGTGATTTGGGAGAGGCTGCTGATTTTTAGAGAGGCTATGCTGATTTGGGTGAGACTGCTCATATTGAGAGAGTCTGTTCATTTAGAGGGTGACTACATGCACATACGCACACACGCACACACATGTAAACACACACATTCACATTCATACATTCACACAGACTCATGCACGGCACATTTCTCCTTTGAAAATGGTTTTTTTAGTTTTATGTCTTCCGCAAGTTAAGTGTATGTTCAGTTGGATTCAGGTCAGGTGATTGACTTCACCAGTCGAGAGCATTCCACTTATTGGCCCTGAAAAACTCATTGGGTGCTTTAGCCGTATGTTTGGGGTTATTGTCCTGCTGCAAGGTGAAGCGCCCTCCGTTGAATTTTGAAGCATTTGGTTGGATCTTAGCAACTAAAATTGTTCTGAACAATTCAGAATTCATCCTGCTGTTGCCATCAGCCATAGCCATAGCCATAGACAAGTGAGCCAGTTCCAGTGGTAGCCATGCTTGCCCAAGTCATAACACCCCCACCACCATATTTATAGATGAGGGGGGTGCTTTGAATCATGAGCAGTTCCTTTCTTTCTTCATACTTCCCTCTTCGCATCTCTTTGGTACAGGTTAATACTAGTCTCTCCATAAGAATTTGTTCCAGGATTTTTTTAAAGGTACATTAACACTCTATCCAGTTCCATTCAGTTCCTTAGGCTTACCAGTGGCTTGCCTCTTGGAGTGAACTCTCTGAGGTTATGCTGATGTAGTATTCTCTTTATTGTGGTCTTTGGCATCTGTGCCTGCATCCTGGAGAATATTCTTTATCTGTTAGAGTTGAAAAGGGTTTTTTCTTCACAATTTTAATCATACTGTGGTCATCCACTACTGTGGTCTTCCAAGGACTAACAGGTTATTTGCTATTGCTGAGCTCATCTCTGTGTTCTTGTTCCCTAACAATGTTAAAAATAAACAGCTGTAGTTCCTTCACAGATTACCCGGTATGTAAGATCACCTGATGACTATAGCCAAAACAACAAAACTTGCATACAGTATGTATGAGTATGTGTGAATTTATACATATATAGATACACATATATTTATAAATATGTCAACCTACTTAGACCTCTGTGTTCTGCTCTGTAACCTACTGAACGATGCGACCCCTGACAGAAGCCAAGAGAAACGGGTGTTTTACAGGAACATGTTTGCGTAGAGAAACGGGTGTTTTACAGGAACATGTTTGCGTAGAGAAACGGGTGTTTTACAGGAACATGTTTGCATAGAGAAACGGGTGTTTTACAGGAGCATGTTTGCATAGAGAAACGGGTGTTTTACAGGAACATGTTTGCATAGAGAAACGGGTGTTTTACAGGAGCATGTTTGCATAGAGAAACGGGTGTTTTACAGGAACATGTTTGCATAGAGAAACGGGTGTTTTACAGGAACATGTTTGCGTAGAGAAACGGGTGTTTTACAGGAGCATGTTTGCATAGAGAAACGGGTGTTTTACAGGAACATGTTTGCATAGAGAAACGGGTGTTTTACAGGAACATGTTTGCGTAGAGAAACGGGTGTTTTACAGAAGCATGTTTGCATAGAGAAACGGGTGTTTTACAGAAGCATGTTTGCATAGAGAAACGGGTGTTTTACAGGAACATGTTTGCATAGAGAAACGGGTGTTTTACAGGAACATGTTTGCATAGAGAAACGGGTGTTTTACAGGAACATGTTTGCATAGAGAAACGGGTGTTTTACAGGAGCATGTTTGCAAAGAGAAACGGGTGTTTTACAGGAGCATGTTTGCATAGAGAAACGGGTGTTTTACAGGAACATGTTTGCATAGAGAAACGGGTGTTTTACAGGAGCATGTTTGCATAGAGAAACGGGTGTTTTACAGGAACATGTTTGCGTAGAGAAAAGGGTGTTTTACAGGAGCATGTTTGCGTAGAGAAACGGGTGTTTTACAGGAGCATGTTTGCGTAGAGAAACGGGTGTTTTACAGGAGCATGTTTGCGTAGAGAAACGGGTGTTTTACAGGAACGTTTGCATAGAGAAACAGGTGTTTTACAGGAACATGTTTACATAGAGAAATGGGTGTTTTACAGGAACATGTTTGCATAGAGAAATGGATGTTTTACAGGAGCATGTTTGCATAGAGAAACGGGTGTTTTACAGGAACATGGAACATTACAGGCACAGTACAGGAGCATTTTTAGCTGCTGTAGTTTGCACTTCTGCTCAGTATCGCAGCTCTCTTAATCTTCTGCACACATTCCTCTTTAAAAATCTAGCTGGTCCCTCACAGTGGGATTCATGTCCATATTTTACAGCTTATAGCTCATCAGGGTTTGCGTTTCAGCGCTATGGATGGGT
>CM077295.1:52869077-52904077 GCA_039654925.1 Anguilla pacifica
GTGCACCCCTGCTGCTGCCCCAGTACCGCGCACCCCTGCCCCAGTACCAGCGCACCCCTGCTGCTGCCCCAGTACCAGCGCACCCCTGCCCCAGTACCAGCGCACCCCTGCCGCTGCCCCAGTACCAGCGCACCCCTGCTGCTGCCCCAGTACCAGCGCACCCCTACCCCAGTACCAGCGCACCCCTGCTGCTGCCCCAGTACCAGCTCACCCCTGCCCCAGTACCAGCGCACCCCTGCCCCAGTACCAGTGCACCCCTGCCCCAGTACCAGCGCACCCCTGCTGCTGCCCCATTACCAGCGCACCCCTGCCCCAGTACCAGCGCACCCCTGCCCCAGTACCAGCACACCCCTGCTGCTGCCCCAGTACCAGCGCACCCCTGCTGATGAGCCCTGTGTGCAGTCCAAACCACAGCAGGGTCCTGCCTCACACACTCTCTGCATCCACAGGGGGCAGGATTTATGTGGACCCCTTCACCTATGAGGACCCCAACCAGGCCGTCCGTCAGTTTGCTAAAGAGATAGACGCCTCCTGCATAAAGATTGAGAAAGTGATCGGGATTGGTAAGAAGTGCTCCCTCACTCTCTCACTCCCTAACCCTAACATTAACCCTAACCTGATCTCTGACCCTAACCCTAACCCTAACCCTAACCCTAACACTAACACTAACCCACTCTGCTGATGGTTTCTCTTCATTGCCCTGTGGAGGAGGGTGGAGAACACAAACCCTGTTATAAGAACAGAGAAAAAACTGGACTTTTCTGTCTCTGGTCAGTCTCCAGGAAAGTGAAGGGTTGGGTTGAGAGAGCAGAAGAATGAGGTCTCCAGGGAAGTGATGGGTTGGGTTGAGAGAGCAGAGGAATGAGGTCTCTAGGGAAGTGATGGGTTGGGTGCAGAGAGCAGAGGAATGAGGTCTCCAGGGAAGTGAATTGGGTTGAGAGAGCAGAGGAATGAGCTATCCAGGGAAGTGATGGGTTGGGTTGAGAGAGCAGAGGAATGACCTGAGCTGGGCTGTGATTGGCAGGGGAGTTTGGGGAGGTGTGCAGCGGGCGACTGAAGTTGGCAGGAAAGCGTGAAATCTGTGTGGCCATTAAGACGCTGAAGGCGGGGTACACCGAGCGGCAGAGGCGGGACTTCCTGAGCGAGGCCAGCATCATGGGCCAGTTCGACCACCCCAACATCATCCACCTGGAGGGCGTGGTCACCAAGTGTAAGTTTGGGAGAGCTACTCCCTTAAAATGTGTCTCAGCTGTGTCTCATTGGCTATGAAGGTTTATTGTGAAGGGCAGATGTTTAGGACAGCAATATTTCATGATTCTGCCTCCGCCCATGATTACACAATCAATGTCCTTCTTTACATAGGAAGTAAAAACATTAACTCGTAACATCATTTAGAGCCATGTATATGAAGTCCCAGGGGCCAGGGTGGGGTTAATGCTGCAGATGGACTCCCGTCCTCTGTAAATACCTCACCATGATGCCAGCAGCACTAAGCCAGACTGACGTGGAGCCGCACGTGTAGTACAGGTGTGTTTTTCCTGTAGTCACCTGACCCCGCCTCCTTTCTGCATAGGTAAGCCAGTGATGATCATCACAGAGTACATGGAGAACGGATCGCTGGATGCATTCCTGAGGGTGAGCTGTGCGTTACAATGGTGATAGGGTCCCTCGGGCCCTGCTTGATGACATCAGAGCAGGATGGCGTAGTACTCTAGCTAACACCGCCACCTCAAACTGCTATAGCAATGGTGCTCACAAATGTTGTGCAATTTATGGTATTTATCATTATTATGAGTACTTTTATTGACATAATTAAACTCACCATCACTGTGAACCAGAGAATAGTCTTAATGTCCTGGCCTGAGCACTGGAATACATAGATTAAAGTCAAGGCCAATTAGGTGCTGCTGTCACACCCAGGAAGCAGACAGCCAATCAGGCGCTGCTGTCTCACACAGGAAGCAGACAGCCAATCAGGTGCTGCTGTCACACAAAGGAAGCAGACAGCCAATCAGGTGCTGCTGTCACACCCAGGAAGCAGACAGCCAATCAGGCGCTGCTGTCACACACAGGAAGCAGACAGCCAATCAGGTGTTGCTGTCACACACAGGAAGCAGACAGCCAATCAGGTGCTGCTGTCACAGCCAGGAAGCAGACAGCCAATCAGACGCTGCTGTCACACACAGGAAGCAGACAGCCAATCAGGCGCTGCTGTCACACCCAGGAAGCAGACAGCCAATCAGGCGCTGCTGTCACACACAGGAAGGCAGCATCTGGATCCTCCCACGTAAAGAGGAGTTGGGTGTGGGAGTTTGAAATGTAAAATGTTTTGAATATGAAGTTTTTATCTTTTTCAGTAAGTGTCCATAAATTAAAAATGTACCTGTAGTTTAATATCATGAACATAGATAATTACTGATTTAAATGTCCCAGACCTAAATTTATAGAGCCAAGGGGCCTGCACTTGTGAAGGTGGGCTGCAGGTTCACATCCAGAGAGTGACATTGCACGATAAAGCGGTGTGATTGAAACGCTGCTCCTGTGTTGGCAGAAGAATGACGGCCGCTTCACGGTGATCCAGCTGGTGGGGGTCCTGAGAGGCATCGGCTCCGGGATGAAGTACCTGGCAGACATGAGCTACGTGCACCGCGACCTGGCCGCCCGCAATGTCCTGGTCAACAGCAACCTGGTGTGCAAGGTGTCCGACTTCGGCATGTCCCGTGTGCTGCAGGACAACCCTGAGGCTGCCTACACAACCCGGGTATGCCACTGCGTTCTGCGCTGTGTGTGTGTGTGTGTGTGTGTGTGGGGGCATGTTTTACTATCTTTGTGAGAACCAAATGTCCCCACAAGGATAGAAAGATGAGGAAAACTACGCAAGGTGGGGACTTTTTGCTGGTCCCCACAAGTTCAAGAGGCTGTTTTAAGGTTAGGACTTAGGGTTAGGGTTACAATTAGGTTAAGGTTAGGGTTAAGGTTAGGCATGTAGTGGTTGGGGTTAGGGTTAGGGTTAGAGGTTAGGGAATGAATGTAGGTCAATGGGAAGTCCTCACAAGTATAACAATACAAATGTGTGTGTGAGTGTGTGTGTATGTGTGAGTGTGTGCATGCGTTCTGCGCTGTGTGTGTGTGTGTGTGTGTGTGTGTGTGTGTGTGAGTGTGTGCGTGCGTTCTGTGCTCTGTGTGTGTGTGTGTGTGTGTGTACGCGTGCGTGCGTGCGTTAGGGTTAAAGGGAGTAATAGCGGTGTTTCATTTGCAGGGGGGTAAGATCCCTATAAGATGGACGGCTCCAGAGGCCATTGCTTACAGGAAGTTCACCTCTGCTGCAGATGTCTGGAGCTACGGCATTGTCATGTGGGAAGTGATGTCATATGGTGAGCGGCCATATTGGGACATGAGCAACCAGGATGTAAGTTTTCTTTGCAGTATTTTTTTTTATATTTTCATTTTAAATAATATTTATCTTTCAAATTTCATTATACAATAAAAGCTCTCAATTAAAGATACAAAGATACAGGATTTCAGTGAAGAAATATTCAATGTAACATAAAAGGGTATCCAATCTGGAGCTGTTAATCAGCATAGCTCAGTAAACAGCGCACCCTGCAGGTGAAACAGCTTAACGCAGTAACCTGTGCACCCTGCAGGTGAAAAAGCTTAGTTCAGTAAACAGCGAACCCTGCTGGTGAAACAGCTTAGCGCAGTAACCAGCGCACCCCGCAGGTGAAACAGCGTAGCTCAGTAAACAGCGCACCCCGCAGGTGAAACAGTGTAGCTCAGCAAACAGCGCACCCCGCAGGTGAAACAGCTTAGCGCAGTAACCAGCGCACCCCGCAGGTGAAACAGCGTAGCGCAGCAAACAGCGCACCCCGCAGGTGAAACAGCGTAGCGCAGCAAACAGCGCACCCCGCAGGTGAAACAGTGTAGCACATTAAACAGCGCACCCCGCAGGTGAAACAGCGTAGCGCAGCAAACAGTGCACCCTGCAGGTGAAACAGCGTAGCGCAGCAAACAGCGCACCCCGCAGGTGAAACAGCGTAGCGCAGCAAACAGTGCACCCTGCAGGTGAAACAGCGTAGCGCAGCAAACAGCGCACCCTGCAGGTGAAACAGCGTAGCGCAGCAAACAGTGCACCCCGCAGGTGAAACAGTGTAGTGCAGCAAACAGCGCACCCCGCAGGTGAAACAGCGTAGCTCAGTAAACAGCGCACGCGTGCATGAGTACAGGACTGAGTCACATCTTTCACCCCGTAGGTGATTAAGGCCGTGGAGGAGGGGTACCGGCTGCCCCCCCCCATGGAGTGTCCGGTGGCCCTGCACCAGCTGATGCTGGACTGCTGGCAGGAGCAGCGCAGCGACCGGCCCAAATTCAGCCAGATAGTCAACATGCTGGACAAGCTGATACGCAACCCCAACAGCCTGAAGAGAACTGGGGGAGAGACCACACGGTAAGCACACACTCACACACACACACACACACTCACATGGTACGCACACACTCTCACACACACACACACACACACACACACTCACACTCACACATGAACGGACACACTCACACAAACACACACACAGACACATACAAATACACACACTCACACACACACACACAAACACACACAGGAATATACAATTTCTCACAGATTTGAATGAGCGGATTTGCTTGTACATGCTTGCAGACGGCATGCTGTTTCATTGTGCTTAATTCACCATGCAGTACATACCAGCAGGACATATACTCTAATACTGTACATACCAGCAGGACATATACTCTAATACAGTACATACCAGCAGGACATATACTCTAACACAGTACATACCAGCAGGACATATACTCTAATACAGTATGTACCAGCAGAATATACACTTTAATACTGTACATACCAGCACATGATGAAAATGTGATCATATAGAATATTGCCATGTTTCTTAAAGGCATATCAACGATATGAAAAGGGGATATCATGACAGCCCTGATCATAAATCACTTATGCACTGCTTTGTGTAAATGCTTCGGTGAGCTGGCCCTCTCTGGCCACCCATGGGTTTAGTCCCTGATACCTCTATTAATAAAACTAGGTGTAATTTTTTAATATATTTATATTGTTAGTTGGTTATTATCTTCAATCCCAGCATTTAATCCTATTGTCTGTCCCCAATGTTCGTACTGAAATGGTTAAAAGGGCATTCATGGATACTGGTCTTTGGAATACCCTATAAAATGATCTGAAACTTGAAGGTCTAGCCCCACTTGATGTTTTAAAATCATTGATAAAGGATTTTGGGGCAAGCTCAATGCCCGGTCTATTCCCCTGTTTTGTATTTATTATTGAGATTTTACATAATCCCCTATATTTGTTGTATGTTGTATGTCTGAAACTTTTGTGTATTGACGTAGTGCTGCTGCATACGCCAGGTCCCACTTTTAGAAGAGGTTTTTATTCTTAATGAGTCTTCCTGGTTAAACTTAAATGAAGCTTAAAGCTAATACTAGCCCTAAGCCTAACCTTAATCTTAAGGCTAATGCTAGCCCTAAGCCAAACTTAAATCTTAAGGCTAATGCTAGCCCTAAACCTAACTTTAAAGTTAAGGCTAATACTAGCCCTAAACCTAAACTTAAGCTTAAGGTCAATACTAGCCCTAAACATAAACTTAAGCATAAGGCCAATACTAGCCCTAAACGTAAACTTAAACATAAGGCCAATACTAGCCCTAAGCCTAACCTTTAGATTAAGGCTAATACTAACTAAGCCCCTGGTCATTCTCAGGCCTAACACTGCCCTGCTGCAGCCCAGTGTCCCAGAGAGCTCAGTGCTGGGCTCGGTAGCAGACTGGCTGCAGGCCATGAAGATGGACCGGTACAAGGACAACTTCGCCGCCATTGGCTGCACCACTCTAGAGGCTGTCGTGCGGATGACAGAGGAGTGAGTCACATTCGCTGAGACTGATGCATAAACATGCCTGTGGCTGCCCTTCCCACAGTTATTCTGCCCGAGGGCTGCCCTTCCCATAGTTATTCTGCCCAAGGGCTGCCCTTCCCACAGTTATTCTGCCCGAGGGTTGCCCTTCCCACAGTTATTCTGCCAGAGGGCTGCCCTTCCCACAGTTATTCTGCCCGAGGGTTGCCCTTCCCACAGTTATTCTGCCCGAGGGCTGCCCTTCCCACAGTTATTCTGCCCGAGGGCTGCCCTTCCCACAGTTATTCTGCCCGAGGGTTGCCCTTCCCACAGTTATTCTGCCCAAGGGCTGCCCTTCCCACAGTTATTCTGCCCGAGCGCTGCCCTTCCCACAGTTATTCTGCCCGAGGGTTGCCCTTCCCACAGTTATTCTGCCCGAGGGCTGCCCTTCCCACAGTTATTCTGCCCGAGCGCTGCCCTTCCCACAGTTATTCTGCCCGAGGGTTGCCCTTCCCACAGTTATTCTGCCCGAGGGTTGCCCTTCCCACAGTTATTCTGCCCGAGCGCTGCCCTTCCCACAGTTATTCTGCCCCAGGGTTGCCCTTCCCACAGTTATTCTGCCTGAGCGCTGCCCTTCCCACAGTTATTCTGCCCGAGGGTTGCCCTTCCCACAGTTATTCTGCCCGAGCGCTGCCCTTCCCACAGTTCAACAGTGAGGTTTTCTAATGCCTGTACTTTACAACATTTATTATTTCTCTATTTTTTCTTTACAACAGTGATCTGGCCAGAATTGGAATCACCTCAGCTGCACACCAGAACAAGATCCTCAGCAGCATCCAGGGAATGCTGTCCCAAATGCAGCAGATACAAGGCAGAATGGTTCCTGTTTGAGCCAAGAAATAAACAAACTATAAACTGCTTTCTTTGAAGGAAAGACTCATGAAACAGTAAGATAGTTTACCTTATCCATGCACTTTATAAAAGAAGAGAAGACAAGAGCCCTTTGAAATGCAGATTTTGTTGGTGATTGGAGGGAGAGCTCTAGAGGCCAGACTGATGTGTCCTCCTGCAGTTGAGCTGGAGGGCATGTCCTGGGGGGCGTGTCCTGGGGGCGTATTCGTGGACATTATGTTTTTGTGTATAAATTGTTCTGTGTGCGTTGCTGCCGCTCTGTTGCTGCTGGGCTCCGCGTGGGTCCTGGCCGGCCGCTCAGAGGGGCGCTTGCTGCCGCTCTGTTGCTCTCCTGTTTCGCCCTCGGGGCATTTTGGGAAAGTTTTTTTAAAAACGTTCTGACCCCCCCCCTCCACCCCACCCTGCATCAGAGCTCTGACCCCACCCCCCCCACCCTGCATCAGAGCTGTGACCCCGCCCCCCACCCTGCATCAGAGCTCTGACCCCACCCTGCATCAGAGCTGTGACCCTGCCCCCCCCCACCCTGCATCAGAGCTGTGTCCTGGCTCCCCTCACCCTGCATCAGAGCTCTGACACCGCCCCTCCCACCCTGCACCAGAGCACTGACCCTCCCACCCTGCATCAGAGCTGTGTCCCTGCCCCCCCCACCCTGCACCAGAGATGTGACCCCGCCCCCCGACCTGCATCGGAGCTATGACCCCGCCCCCCCCACCCTGCACCAGAGCTGTGACCCCGCCCCCCCACCCTGCATCAGAGCTGTGACCCCGCCCCCCCACCCTGCATCAGAGCTCTGACCCCGCCCCCCCACCCTGCATCAGAGCTGTGACCCCACCCCCCCACCCTGCATCAGAGCTCTGACTCCGCCCCCCACCCTGCATCAGAGCTGTGACCCCGCCCCCCCACCCTGCACCAGAGCTGTGATCCCGCCCCCCCACCCTGCATCAGAGCTGTGACCCCGCCCCGCCCACCCTGCATCGGAGCTATGACCCCGCCCCCCCCACCCTGCACCAGAGCTGTGACCCCGCCCCCCCACCCTGCATCAGAGCTGTGACCCTGCCCCCCCACCCTGCATCAGAGCTCTGACCCCGCCCCCCCACCCTGCATCAGAGCTCTGACCCCACCCCCCTACCCTGCATCAGAGCTCTGACTCCGCCCCCCCCACCCTGCATCAGAGCTATGACCCCGTCCCCCCCCACCCTGCACCAGAGCTGTGTCCCGGCTCCCCCACCTCTGAAATGCTTAAAAAGCATTGGAATTCTTTTTTTCTTTCCTTTCTTCAAACTGACAAGAGCAGAAGCAGTCTGCTGTACAAAGCGTTTCTCACTGGATGGAAGAAACTAAAACAACTAAAAAGAAAAGAAAGGAAGGGAAGCAAAGACTATGGATTTATTTCAGGTTTGTGTTTCTGAAGTTCAGTCATATTTTCAAACCCCGAGTCATATTTTGCATCATAGTTTATCATTTCATTGAAGTGATGGTAGAGGTGTATGATGTACCCTGTTCAGTTTTTCCATGTCCCTTATTGATGATATTATAAAAAAAGTCTTGTTAGAGAGAAGTACATTTGCTTGTATAAGCTCCTGCTAATGTATCTATCTGCTAGAGTGATATAAACGTGCATATACATAAAACAAAGCACATTGTTTATGCACACAAGTATTTCATTCATTTAATGAAAAAAGTCAACCAGGGAGTTTTTCCTTGCCACTGTTGCCTTAACCTTGCTTCTGTGTTGGTTTAGCCCAGGGTTCTCTGTGAAGAATATTGTGATGTTTGTGAAATGCACTAATCAAAAGTGGAATGTTTTAGACAACTTGGATCCCATTATGTCTGGCGTAAAGCAGATACTGTATTTCACAGCAAGGAAATCATACTAAGAGTGAAACATACTGCCTCGGGACCTGGACGACTTGCCATCATTGAAGGAAACATGCATTCTGCTCTGTACCGGAAAATTCTTCATGCAAATGTCTGGTCATCTGTCCATGAGCTGAGGCTGAAGAATAATTTGGTTATGCAGCAAAAAATGATTCAAAAAACAAAAGCAAGTGCATATCTGCATGGCGGAATATCTGCATGGCTGAATATCTGAATGGCTGCATATCTGCATAGCTGAATATCTGAATGGCTGCATATCTGCATGGCTGCATATCTGCATGGCTGAATATCTGAATGGCTGCATATCTGCATGGCTGAATACCTGAATGGCTGCATATCTGAATGGCGGAATATCTGCATGGCTGAATATCTGCATGGCTGAATATCTGAATGGCTGCATATCTGAATGGCGGAATATCTGCATGGCTGAATATCTGAATGGCTGCATATGTGAATGGCTGAATATCTGAATGGCTGAAAAGAAACACAATTAAAGGTTTGGAAAGACGTAGTGAAAACCTCCTGAAGACCTCCTGACTGAGCCCAATAGAGATGCTGTGGCAGGACCTGAAACAAGCAGTTCTTACTTGGAAACTAACAATTTGTCTGAATTAAAGTAGTGCTGCAAAGAAAAGAAAATTTATTTAATTATAGGAAGCATTTGGTTCCAGTTATTGCTGCTAACGATGGTGCAACCAGTTTAAGTTTAAGTTTAAGTTTAAGGGGTTATAATGGGCCTAATTTACTTTTTCATATGGATGATATGGGTGTTTGATAACTTTTTTCATTAAATGAATGAAATAATTTAGAAAATGTGCTTTGTGTTTTCTCAGGTTCCCTTAGTTTGATATTACATTTTGTCTAAAGATCTGAAACCACTCAGTGTGACAAATATGGAATAGAGGAAATCATTATTTGCCTCTAATGGCAGCGATTGATATCACTCAGTATGCAGGGAGCAGTCGCTCAGCTAGCATCTGTGGGAATGGTATGCTAATGGCAGTGATTCATATCTCTCTCTCTCTCTCTCTCTCTCTCTCTCTCTCTCTCTCTCTCTCTCTCTCTCTCTCTCTCTCTCTCTCTCTCTCTCTCCAGTGTCTGCACCACCTGCCACAGTCCCTTTCAGGTTGAGAAGGAAACACGCATGTCTTTCTATGATGAAGGACAGAACATGTCTACGCCTTTTTTCTCACCATGCCCCTCCACTCCCTGGATGAGAAAACTCCCACAATGCCCTGCATACCTCTATTACACAAAATGAAGATATATTAAGAATTTAAACTCAGTCACCCCTTAATTAACAATATGAAATAAATGACACTAAAACAGTAGAGGAATGTAACAAAGATGATTAACCTATTTTTATTTCAGTTTTTATATTAATGTACTGTGCAGTGGGTGTGGCCAAATGTCTTCAAAGTGCTACCAGTAAATATAGTCATTTTTGCTTTATTTTATGTGAAGGGAAGATCAATTTTCAGCCTTTTTCAGTGAAGAGACTGAATTGCTGTTATTGTGCATTACCAACAGGAGGCAGTACACTTTTACAGAGGAATGCAGTGCTTCATCTCAATGGTGGGGCACATGGGAACCCCCCCCCCCTCCACCACCCTGGTAGAAAGGAACCTTGATTGGGGGGGAGGGGGGTCACTGTGTAAGGACAGTTTAAAATGTGACTCCTATGTGCTTAAATATACTGGAATATTTGAAAATGAAAACATCATGGACTTTTTTATTTCATTTTCTCTGCACCAGATGCCAGGCAGGCCGCTTGTTGTATTAAGTGTAACAGGTCCTGCCAGGTCCTGCTGATCTCTCAGCCACTTCATTTCCTTTAGCTTTTCTTTTCTGTTTTTTACCCTTCAAGGACCTGCCTGGAATATGCAAGGACTGCAGGGAGAGATGGTGAACTAGAATGTACTGTACAATGCATTTTAATTAGTTTATTATGGAAACATTCTAACAGAACATCATCTATTTTTGTCATATGCATTTGACTAGCATATGATATAGACATTAACTGTATATTCAGTTTTTATTTTTCTTGTTTTATTGAATTATTTTACATTTTTATGAATTTAGGTACATATAACTTATGTCATTTATTTATGGTCTTTTATATCTAGTTTGTAAAATAATAGTGAAATGCAGAAGATTAAGTACCGAGGAGCATTCTTATTAAATTAGAAACTGTGAAAATATTTGCCCTCATCCTTGCTTTTTATGATGTGTTTAAAAGTCATAAATTTAACACATTAAAAAACTGAGACTTGTTCATGATTGTATATATATATTTCTAGATTTTTATAGCAGAAGTCACTAATTTAACTTGATTCATTCTCACACTTTTGCGTTTAACTATATACAGTACCAGTCAAAAGTTTGGACACACCTACTTAAACCAGTTTTTTTCATGATAAAAAATGCTTTAAATTGTATAAACTTGTCTATAAACACTTAATATTTAATTATATGATCTGTACTTATATAAGAAGATAATCGTAAGTGGATCGCATTCAAAAGATTTTTAAATGAAAATGGCCTTTCAACTAATCACCTAAATCAGCAACACAGACTTGCCTACATCACAACACAGACCTTCCTAAATCAGCAACACAGACCTTCCTAAATAAGGAACACAGACACAATTAAATCAGCAACACAGACTCACCTAAATCAGCAACACTAAATCAGCGACACAGACTCGCCTAAATCAGCAACACAGACTTGCCAAAATCAGCAACACAGACCTTCCTAAATCAGCAACACAGACCTTCCTAAATAAGGAACACAGACACAATTAAATCAGCAACACAGACTTGCCTAAATCAGCAACACAAACTCGCCTAAATCAGCAACACAGACTCACCTAAATCAGCAACACTAAATCAGCAACACAGACTCACCTAAATCAGCAACACAGACCTTCCTAAATCAGCAACACAGACCTTCCTAAATAAGGAACACAGACACAATTAAATCAGCAACACAGACTCGCCTAAATCAGCAACACAGACTCGCCAAAATCAGCAACACAGACCTTCCTAAATCAGCAACACAGACTTGCCTAAATCAGCAACACAAACTCGCCTAAATCAGCCACACAGACTCGCCTAAATCAGACACACTAAATCAGCAACACCGACCTTCCTAAATAAGGAACACAGACACAATTAAATCAGCAACACAGACTCGCCTAAATCAGCAACACAGACTTGCCAAAATCAGCAACACAGACACACCTAAATCAGCAACACAGACTTGCCTTATTCAGCAACACAGACCTTCCTAAATCAGCAACACAAACTCGCCTAAATCAGCCACACAGACTCGCCTAAATCAGCAACACAGACTCACCTAAATCAGCAACACTAAATCAGCAACACAGACACACCTAAATCAGCAACACTAAATCAGCAACACAGACTCACCTAAATCAGCAACACAGACTTGCCTAAATCAACAACACTAAATCAGCCACACAGACCTTCTTAAATAAGGAACACAGACTCGCCTGTATCGGCAACACAGACTCCTCGGTCCCGTGCTCCTTGACAATTAAGTCCACCAGTGCGTGCCCGGTGGCTGCCCGCTTAGCGATGGCCTGGATATGTGCTGGGACCTCCAGGGTAGCTCCCTTGCCCACCCGATACGCTGGCTAAAGAATGCCATGTAACTTGTCTCATCTGTCCAGAAAGCAAACCTCTGGCCGTGGCTTTAATGAAAATTATGACAAAAGTTATAATAAATTATGTATTTCTTGTAGTTGTCATACCTGTCTATTCAAAAGCGCTCCATAAGAAGGACACACCACCACCGCCGGATTGAATGCATGTCCAGCGACAGCAGATACAGCAAAAAAATATTACTCTGGTTTTACATGGTACCATATATTTCTGTCATTTTGATTCTGTAGACGTTCAAATACTGACCATACTGAAGTGGAATGGAACATCCATACACATGCAGAGTACATACTGGAAACAAGTATATTTTCAAGATTTCTTTCAATTTTTTTCTTAGTGCATATTCTTTAGTATTCGTGGACCCCCAGTAATGGGTCAAATTATGATTTTGGTGTAAAAGTGAATTTGTTGGTTCAGAAGAAAAGATTAGATGAACATTAACTCCAAATGAATACTGCTTTAATGTTTTTCCTGGCTGTGATGTGGATGCAGTGATACTTATGCTCTTGCTCAGGTAAGGATAGGACCAACTTTGGTTTCTGTGATGACACTAAACGACTGGTGGATGTGGCAGTGCTTCTTGACGCTGCTAAACGGCACACACTACCTGGGCTGGGGGTTTGTGTGCTGCTGCCCAAGGTCCTGCAGGCACCAGAGCATCCCACCAGCTGCAGAAGGTAAAGTGTTTCATAAAAATGAATCCTCATTTTAAGCCGTGTAGTACTCTTCCATCAAATATGATGCATTTCCTGCCTCTGCTGTGTTGAGGTAGCTGTGAGCAAGGATTGTATTACACTCATTTAGAAGATTGCATCTTATCCACAAGAGTTTTGCAACTGTACTGAAGAGGGAATACTACTCCTGTCTGTCTGCCTGTCTGCAAACAGGAAAGCACAGAAATGATTGACAGGGTTAAAGAAGATTTAAAAAGTGACTTGAAACAATTTAGAAAACATTGGGTAGCATTGCTTCTTTAATTTCAGTGAGGCAGCTTTTGATGGCATTAGGGTAACATACCTGTAACCAGTACAGTAATGTTTCACATGGATCTTGTTCAAATACTGATTAAAATATGATTCAGTCATGAACTTCACATCTCAGCATTACAAAACCCACAGCACATGAACACAGAGCAGTGCTATGCTGTTCCCTACTCTGAAACAGAGCAGTGCTACGCTGTTCCCTACTCTGAAACGGAGCAGTGCTACGCTGTTGCCTACTCTGAAACGGAGCAGTGCTACGCTGTTCCCTACTCTGAAACGGAGGAGTGCTACACTGTTCCCTACTCTGAAACAGAGGAGTGCTACGCTGTTCCCTACTCTGAAACGGAGGAGTGCTACACTGTTCCCTACTCTGAAACGGAGCAGTGCTACGCTGTTCCCTACTCTGAAACGGAGCAGTGCTATGCTGTTCCCTACTCTGAAACGGAGCAGTGCTATGCTGTTCCCTACTCTGAAACGGAGCAGTGCTACGCTGTTCCCTACTCTGAAACGGAGCAGTGCTACGCTGTTCCCTACTCTGAAACGGAGGAGTGCTACACTGTTCCCTACTCTGAAACGGAGCAGTGCTACGCTGTTCCCTACTCTGAAACGGAGCAGTGCTATGCTGTTCCCTACTCTGAAACGGAGCAGTGCTACGCTGTTCCCTACTCTGAAACGGAGCAGTGCTACGCTGTTCCCTACTCTGAAACGGAGCAGTGCTATGCTGTTCCCTACTCTGAAACAGAGGAGTGCTATGCTGTTCCCTACTTTGAAACAGAGGAGTCGATCTCTGGTTCACACTTAGCTTTGTATTTTTCCTTTTCCCTTTTTCCTTCTCTTTATTCACCCCTTTCTCCCTCCATCTCGCTCTTGATCTCATGCTCTTTCGCTCTTTTTTGTTGGTCTCTGAGTGCCCAAACCAGATCATCATGCAGCGAGACATATGGTGCTGTTACGTTTCTGCACAGGGCAAGGCAGGGAGAAGAGCATGCTGGGATTGCTGGCACCTAACAGCCTTTGGGTGGCAGATCCTGTCACAGTCGTATTAATTACAAATCCGGCCAATAAACACAGCAGCACTGAAACAGTAACACTGAGGCTTAAAACTATAAAAACAAAAAAAGAAGAAGAACCTCTGTCCACAGGAGTATAACTATAATGTGTCTATGGGGGGTATAACAATAATGTGCCAATGGGGGGTGTATAACTATAATGTGTCTATGGGGGAGTATAACAATAATGTGTCTATGGGGAGGAATATAACGATAATGTGTCTATGGGGGAGTATAATTATAATGTGTCTATGGGGGAGTATAACTATAACGTGTCTATGGGGGAATATAACTATAATGTGTCTATGAGGAGGAATATAACTATAATGTGTCTATGAGGAGGAATATAACTATAATGTGTCTATGGGGGAGTATAACTATAATGTATCAGCACTTGGATGATCACAAGAAAGTTTGGGGCAAGAAGACATCTTAGACAGCACAGCACAGATCATATGGATGCGAGGATTTGTCTTAGACCACACAGCACAGAACATATGGATGTGAGGAGCTATCTTAGACAGCACAAATCATGTGGATGTGAGGAGACATCTTAGACAGCACAGCACAGAGCATGTGGATGTGAGGATCCATCTTATACAGCACAGATCATGTGGATGTGAGGAGACATCTTAGACAGCACAGAGCATGTGGATGTGAGGAGCCATCTTGGACAACACAGAGCATGTGGATGTGAGGAGCCATCTTATACAGCACAGATCATGTGAATGCGTGGAATCGTCTTAGACAGCACAGAGCATGTGGATGTGAGGAATCGTCTTAGACAACACAGAGCATGTGGATGTGAGGAGCCACCCACATGCTCTGTGCTGGAGCCATCTTAGACAGAAAAGCCATCTTTGCTTCTGCAATTCTCTACCATTTTACATACATATAATGTTCTCTCATCATATTCATCTCTCTCTTTCCATTTCCTCTAATTACACCCGTTTTCTCTTTTGTCTTCTCTCAGCACACTGGGGATATCTCATCTTTTATCCTATCTCTTCCACCTTCCTTATTAATCTCCCTCGTTCCATTCCTATTTCTCTCTCATCCCCCCTTCTGTTGCTCTGGCTTCAGCACCACTGAGCCCCTGGAAAAAAGTTAGTTTCAGTGCACCCATTTTGTTGTGATGTTATCTCTACTTCAATGAGTTCATGTAATTCAGATTAACAAGGGGCGTATTCCCCCATTTGGAGCATCGCCCAACATCTCTTTCAAGCACCCGGATGAATTGACTTTCCATCTCTCTTTCTACCTTCCTCTATGCAGTTTGCATCTCAATAGACTCTAATTTCAGCCCTCATCCCTTTCCTAATTCACCGCCAACCACCCCCCCCCACCTTCTCCCACCTTCTCCCACTCCTCGAAGCTTCACACCCAGTTCCTCTCACAGCCCCCCCCCAGAACAGCAGACAGTGCAGTACTGTGGGGTCTCAGTTCCTCTTCTCCATTCTGTTGTTCTGTTAGCTTTTCTTCTGTAAGTGTGGTTAAAAGTGATCCGTTGGTGTGTTAAGGTAGCTGCCTGGGGGTTTCTGTATTGGAGGTCCTCAGAAAAGGACCATGGGTGGGAAACCACTTCAGTACATGTTACATTCTGGCTAAAACAATAATATTATTACAAGCAAAGCTCGTGCAAAAGGGAGTATTACAAACACTTGTGTGTGTCTGCCTGCCCATAACTCATACAGATTTTCTTAGATTGGGATGAAACATTGCAAGTAGGTTCATAGGTGGCTAAGGACCTGAATTCCAGAATATTTTTCAAAGCAGTCAAGGATAACTTGTGTCTATTTACATCAACGTTTAGGATGTTTATCCTTTTTGAATGCACAACGGAGAGTAGGGCTAAACATTGAAACGATGAAAGTCCATTCTCCGGAAGCAGAGATTATCTGTGAGAAGCTGGAGTTGCTTGAAAAAGTAAACCAAAGCTGTGTTTTCTGGCACCCGCCTATTGCTGTCTTTAGTAAAGCAGGGACCTGGAGCATAGAGTATAGCAGGGACCTGGAGCATAGAGTAAAGCAGGTACCTGGGGCATAGAGTAAAGCAGGTACCTGGCGCATAGTGTAAAGCAGGGACCTGGAGCATAGAGTAAAGCAGGGACCTGGAGCATAGAGTAAAGCAGGGACCTGGAGCATAGAGTAAAGCAGGGACCTGGAGCATAGAGTAAAGCAGAGACCCTGGAGTATAGAGTAAAGCAGGGACCTGGAGCATAGAGTATAGCAGGTACCTGGCGCATAGTGTAAAGCAGGGACCTGGAGCATAGAGTAAAGCAGGGACCTGGAGCATAGTGTAAAGCAGGGACCTGGAGCATAGAGTAAAGCAGGGACCTGGAGCATAGAGTAAAGCAGAGACCCTGGAGTATAGAGTAAAGCAGGTACCTGGAGCATAGAGTAAAGCAGGTGCCTGGAGTAGAGAGTAAAGCAGGTACCTGGAGCATAGAGTAAAGCAGGTACCTGGAGCATAGTGTAAAGCAGGGACCTGGAGCATAGAGTAAAGCAGAGACCCTGGAGTATAGAGTAAAGCAGGGACCTGGAGCATGCACAGGAGTTTGGGGCTATATCTGTGAACTCACTACAGGTAGAGAGTCAGCTGAGAACACAAGACGTTCATTCTATGGTGGAATTCCCCTTTAAATAACTGACATTACCGCAAGTAGAAAATTAACTACAATGACTTTGTAAAATAACTCTAAAAAACACAAACAAAAAAGAACAAAAACAATTAGCATAGCAGAAGTATCTTCAAGAGGATACAAACAAAATAATTATTTTAATCCAATATCTGGTTAATGTATTTATACACATCAGTTGATGAAAGAGGGAAAACAGAGGAATGGAAAGAGAAAGTGTACTATCCAGAGAGAGATGAGGCTTTATTAAATCCACATGAGCGGTGTCGTGTCTGTCTTTCAGATAATCTGATTTGTGCAGGGCTCTGGCTGTGCTCACAGTCCCTTTCTGCCTGCTGGGATGCTGCAGAACAGCTCGCTAAGGGCAGGGAAAGAGTGTCCTTTGCGTGTAGTGCACATGTGCAGGCACAGCAGAAACCTGTGTCCTTTGCGTGTAGTGCACATGCGCAGGCACAGCAGAAACCTGTGTCCTTTGTGTGTAGTGCACATGCGCAGGCACAGCAGAAACCTGTGTGCTTTGGGTGTAGTGCACATGCGCAGGCACAGCAGAAACGTGTGTGGTTTGCGTGTAGTGCACATGCGCAGGCACAGCAGAAACCTGTGTGCTTTGCGTGTAGTGCACATGCGCAGGCACAGCAGAAACCTGTGTGCTTTGCGTGTAGTGCATGTGCGCAGGCACAGCAGAAACCCTTGTGCTTTGGGTGTAGTGCATGTGCACAGGCATGGCAAAAAGCCTAATGTGCAATGAGGTCAGCTCTACCCAGCATCCCCAGCGGCAGAAAGCCTAATGTGCAATGAGGTCAGCTCTACCCAGCATCCCCAGCGGCAGAAAGCCTAATGTGCAATGAGGTCAACTCTACCCGGCATCCCCAGTGGCAGAAAGCCTAATGTGCATTGAGGTCAACTCTACCCAGCATCCCCAGTGGCAGAAAGCCTAATGTGCATTGAGGTCAACTCTACCCAGCATCCCCAGCATCCCCAGCATCTCCCAGCATCAGCGCACCACGGGGGCCCATCTAGCCACTTCCACTTCCACTGTGCAAGAAGGAGAAACGGCCTGGAAGGGCATATTTATGCTCTGGTTTGATAGACTAACCCACCGTCCTACAGGCTTAAACATACTCAGGTGAAAAAATAGCACAGACATCATCAAACAACAAAAAACAATTCAGCGCCCATCTGGCACTATAATATTCAGACTGAGCTAGCTGCTGTTAAAGAGAAGAGCAGAGGAAGACCAAACAGCTGTTTTAGTGCCCAACACACGCAGAGGGGGATTAGTGCCTCTGAGGCTCCAGATAAAACCGAACGGCTGCTTTAGTGCCCAACACACACAGAGGGGGATTAGTGCCTCTTTGAAGCTCCAGATAAAACCGAACGGCTGCTTTAGTGCCCAACACACATAGAGGGGGATTAGTGCCTCTCTGAAGCTCCAGGTAAAACCAAACGGCTGCTTTAGTGCCCAACACACACAGCGGGGGATTAGTGCCTCTCTGAAGCTCCAGGTAAAACCAAACGGCTGCTTTAGTGCCCAACACACACAGCGGGGGATTAGTGCCTCTCTGAAGCTCCAGATAAAACCAAACGGCTGCTTTAGTGCCCAGCACACACAGAGGGGGATTAGTCCCTCTCTGAATCGCCAGATAAAACCAAACGGCTGTTTTAGTGCCCAGCACACACAGAGGGGGATTAGTGCCTCTCTGAAGTTCCAGATAAAACCAAACAGCTGCGTTAGTGCCCAACACACACAGAGGGGGATTAGTGCCTCTCTGAAGCTCCAGGTAAAACCAAACGGCTGCTTTAGTGCCCAACACACACAGCGGGGGATTAGTGCCTATGGTGAAGAGAGATCGGACCACAGACTGTAGATCAGAACAAGCTGCGCAACGTAAAGGCACAACGTGGGATTTTCCATTTTAAGGGATCCATATTAGTTAGGGTGTAACTGTCTAGATATTGATGTTAAAGTGTTATTGATATTGTAAATGGTACACAGTCATTTGAATATGTTTTATTTTATGTCATTTGTAAGTGTATTTTATGAAGAATATATGAAGAGTTCATTTGCAAAAACAGATATCTCTATTTTTAGTAATTTTCATAAATCGTTTTTTTATTGTGCATTCCAAGTAATATCAATCAAACTGCAGTTGGTTTCTTTTGATTAAGTAAAAATAACTCAACAAATTACAGGTAACTTACAAAATTAAACTTTATTAGGGGTCCAATCAGCGAAGTTGGTGGAACCCTATTGTATTTGAGTAGGATTATTATTAGGGGTCCAAGCAGCGAAGCTGGTAGAACCCTATTGTATCTGTTAGGATTATTATTATTATTAGGGGTCCAAGCAGCGAGGCTTTTGGAACCCTATTGTGTCTGTTAGGATTATTAGGATTATTATTATTATTATTTTATTTTATTTTATTTTTTCTCCGCTAAAAGTGACTGAGGCTCAGCAACCATAAGTCCTAGAGCAACCAAATTTGGCAGGTGGGTTTCTATGGCCCCCCACTACTCAGGCACTAAAATCACCTATGTCGGCCAGATGGTGGCCCTATAACAAAGGGTTTTGCGTAAAAGGCCATAACTCCCACACCATAAGTTAGATCAACACAAAACTTCATCGACCTATGCATCTGAATGTGCTCTACAACTTTGCTATTGGGACCACCTATGTCCGCCATATGGTTTGCCCGCCATCTTGACTCTTTCGTTGGGGCGTGGAAGCTTTCTCCACTAAAATGCCTGAGGCTCAGCAACCATACGTTGTAGACCAACCACATTTGGTAGGTGGGTTCCTATGGCCCCCCGCTACTCAGGCAGTACAAATCACCTATGTCGGTCAGATGGTGGCGCTATAACAAAGGGTCATACTCTAAAAGGTCATGACTCCCACACCGTAAGTCAGATCAACACAAAACTTCATCGACCAATGCATCTAAATGTGCTCTACAACTTTGCTATTGGGACCACCCTACAAACACACTACGTAATGACAACGTTGCACTTTGGTCGTAATTTGGTAAGTCGCAACATTACCAACAGGTGACGTTGTGACAGCATTGCTCTATGGTCGCAAAATAACCAGTCCTCATGGAGACTGTTCTGCAACGTTGCTGTAACGTTATAGAATTACGTAAATACAATGTAATTTAATAACGTAACAATTACGCTATATCACAGTCCTCATCCTTACTTAAATTATTTATTTATTTTTTTAATATAGGATATGATGGATAAGCAGGTATAGGGTTCTTGGGTGGCTGACATGGATAGGGATTTTATAGTAGGACTCGGTGTAAAGCATGGAGGATAAAATATAGCTTAGGGTGAAGGGATTTTTGAGTGTAAATCTATTGTCTGATACACACTCCAGAGCAGAAGGTGGCGGTAATTCACCAATAAGCTGTGTACCACCCGCTGTAAAACAAGAAGACGGTATATCCAATCACATGCGCATGTTGCTGTGACGTGCTCTTGGAAGAAGGTCGTTGTGATTTCAAATTCTCCGTGGGAAAATCTGGGTTTGACAGCGTTCAAGAGCAGGTAAGCGTTTCATTATGCCTTTATATTTTTAACTGAATGTATTAATGCAACAATACTGGATGCCAACCGCCATAAAAGCTAACAAGAAGAACTGAATGCATTGGAGACCCTTTCAGTAAGTAGTATTTGCAATGTAATGATGGAGTCCTACTTTCAACATGCATGTTTGCAGTTCTAGCTGAATGTTGCTAATGCTTTAAGTTAGTAGGTGAAATTGCGTCTGTTCAGACCTGGCGTCTGTTTGGAACTAATTTGAGTTAGTGTTCTGTTAGATAACATATTTGCTACTTTGAGTATTTAACGCTAATAGCCCAGTGCAAATGTAATGTAAGACCAGGTAACATTACCTAGCTGATCTCGGCGATGGCCTGTTTAGTTAGCTAACAATTGAGCTAATTCGACATGTATAAACGGCTGTCCGTAAAGCACCTTTGTTCATGTCCTTTTAGCTAGCATTGTTGCCAGCGCCTCTTTTGACAGCTAACGTATGTGGCGCTCTTTTGAAAGCTGTAATTCACCTTGTCCACGTCCTAATGAGATATCAACATGTTGGTTAAAATATGGATCATAAATATGATATAAAATAGTTGTGTGGTCTTCATTTGGTTTTTGGTGTCTGACAAACTGGAGCTAGCAAGCCTTTTCAAGCTAGCGTTGTTGGCGCCTCTTTTGAAAGCTATTTTTGCGCTCTTTTGAAAGCATTTAGCTAAACGTTATTTCCATTAGAAATACAAAAACTCAACTTTTTTTTCATCAAAATCCTCTAGCATTATTATTCTATACCTAGTGTAATCGTGGCCTTAAAAAAATTAAATACACAAATAAATTGGCTTTGGCTTCGCGCCAGTGCATTGTGTAATCAATATTAATCAAGAGTATTTCTTTGTATTTTCACCAAATACTGACTTAAATTGATTTTCTTTTGCAGAGTTCTCTACATTTGGCCCAACAGCTCAAATGGAAACTAGAGCACAAGATCAGAATGACTGTTTGTCATTGACAAAACACAATTACGATTTTAGCCTGCTGCGTGTGTTACTCAATGTATTTTTCTTACTTGGCCCAATTTCATATCCTTTCCGCTCCCACACATGGCCGTATGACTGTTGCCCCAGTGAAGAACCCGAGGTCCAGCCTTCCCCACGCAAGACATGCCTGAGACAAGAGTGACTGTATTCCAAGTTGATCCAGGGTGATCCTAACTTAAATGTAGTTCACCGCTTGAAGAAGACAAAAATACTCAACACTATTAATGTTGAAATCATTGGTCTATGGTTATTACTGTCCTGAAACTACCCTTCACCCTTTTTATGTTTTTGTATCTAGTTTTGTATGTTTGTCTCATCTTCTGTACCATAATTATGCTTGCACATATTGCCTACCTAGAAATGTAACTTGAACCTGATCTCAATGGTATTCTATACAATGACAATAAAGGCTTTCTATTCTATTTGGGCTTGATATGTGTACATTTTTTATTGCTGCACTTAAAGTATCTTAAATTTTGAAGATATGAATTACAGAAGCAATGGCATTTCATTGGTAGGATAGAATGGATATCAAAATTACAACACCATGATATACCTTTTTTTAACACACAAAATCAAAATGTATGGTCAGGGTTTAGTAAGTAAGTGACCAACCCGCAACGTTGTGGAAAGGTAAATAACGTAATAAAGAAGTTTAAACAACGTGTCAGCGACGTAAATCTATAACGTTACGACGGATGACTGCCTGGCGAGGTAATCACAACGTCGGGGTAAGGTTATTCTATTACATTGTCAAACGTAAAGTTGTAAGGACGTAACTGTTACCTATCCACAACGTTGTTTTGCGACGTCGCAGCGACGGGGCGCTGGTCTTACGTTTTTAGGTAATACTACGTAAATTGAGACGTAACGCGGACGTTACGAGACCAATAGAGGACGTTAATAGTACGTCGCCACAACCACATTTTGTTAGTAGGGGTGGGAGCTCTAATACAAGTGTGAACTGCAGCAGCTGACGCGCTACTTCTCTAAAAAGACGTTTGTCACTCCTGGCTCATCCAATATTCTCCACTGCAAGACTTGTCTGCACGGATTCGATTGCCGCAATAAAGGTATGTATATTTAGTGAAAGTTTTTTAATTAATGCGTTTTATAACACCACTATGTTTATCAATCCTTATTATCAAGCGAACGAGCTAGCTAACATATTTGGTTCACTTTAGCAAGCTAGCTGGCTAGCAAGCCTTTATGAAGCGGCAGTGAGCACATAAGCAGCGTAGGATTTACATTTCCAGAGGACATCGCTGTATTCTCAAATAAATAACCAGCCAAAATAAAATGGTGATTGAATGCATCACACATTTGTTTTTTTAATCTGAGATAATGATATTAGCTACTATATGATGCTGTGTCAATAGCCAACGCGTTATTGCAAGCGAGTGTGTCATCTAGTCACGCGTCATCATAGCAAGTTAACCAGACAGTAAAAACGCCGATAAAACACTTCTAACGTGGATCATTTTAAGCCATGTTATCTAGCTTATGATGATAACATGAGAGAAGGATTGCTGTTGGAGAAGTGAATCAACCAACAGTTAGCGCGGGTAACCTGCACGAAAGCGCATTGTAGTTTTTTTTTCACTTATTTCATCCAGTTAATTTGATTTCATCTAACGTTACACTTGATTCACTCTTTGGCTCCGCTAGATAATGTCTTACTCTTTGAGATTATGTAGTAGAAATAAAATAAGAAAATATAATTCATTTAACTTACTGAGAATATATAATAAGAAATAATGAGGCTGTGTCAATAGCTAATGCGTTATTGCGAGCGAGTGTGTCATCTAGTCACGCGTCAGAGCGCATTGTAGTTATTTTCTCCACCGAATTCTTACGGACAGGGAAGCTCACTAGACAGTCTTACTCTTTGAGATCACGTAGTAGGAATAAAATAAGAAAATATAATAAATGTACTGAGAATAGATACTAAGAAATAATAACAAATTAACAAAAACAACAATAATAATAATATTCATAAAAATACATGTTTGAAACTGGAAAACTGTCTTTTTTAAATGATCTTTTTATAGATGGCTGGAAAAGAAAGGAGTAAAAGCAAGGTGTGGAGTTATTTTGATTTCACACACGTAAAGATGGTGTTAATATATATATTTAATTTAATATCATCTTTCACTTTTTTATCTAAAAAGTTCTTTGTCTGTTTATTTCTATTTTTATTTGTTTGCTTATAACTTAAATGTTCTTAAATATAGAAACTTTAATAAAATATAAGTTTTTCAAATTGATTTGAAAATGTTTTTGACAAAATATTGGTCAAAATAACGGTAATCGGTGGGCTAGAACTCTCCAAAATCGTGATCGGCATCGGACCCAAAAATCTGGCATCGGTCGGGCTCTAGTCAATGTACATGACCTCAACTGCTGAATTTATTTTCAGTTCACGTACCCATTCCATGAATGGATAAATTAAATCTAATGAGTCATTTTGGTTGTTGAATGACAGTGACTGAATGCAGGAATTTAGCTCTATCAAAACATGGTGAATTTCATTGGGTGAAACTGAATAACCAGAGTTTTGGACAGCATGCTGTAGCATTTCAGAAAATTTCTATGGAATTCTTGTCATGTATTGTGGGCCTATGGTTTTCACGCAGAACTGTATTGATTTAAAATTCAGGAAGCTTTGTATTGAGGAGTTAAACCAACAGTGAGTACTTCTTAGAAAATGTGCATATTATAGGCAGTAATGCATCAGATGTTTCCAATTCTTTGGTCCTCATATTGAGGTAAAACATTTTGTTATTTTTCTGTGGTGGCTTCTGAAAAGACCTTCAAAGGTGTTTTGAGACTTTTTTCCTTTTTATCCAAGATGTCTCCTTTTTCTTGTTTATTTTTATTTTCCTCACAGAATTCCCATTCTCTTGCTCTATACAAATTGTATAGCTCTTGTATAGTATCATGATTATAGTTTATTATCTGTGCCTGTCTGTCTTCAAAATGAATCTTACTCTGTGTATTTTGTTCCATTGAATAGACTAAGGTCGTTATGTTCCCTTTAGTGCAGAACCAAATTTGATATAGTAGTTTAATGATTCTGGTTCTGGGTCTGGGTTAGGGTTAGGGTCTGGGTTAGAGTAAGGGGTAAGGTTAGGGTTACCGTGAGGGCTCGGGCTAGGGCTAAGTATTGGGTTAGGGTTAGTGTTAGGGTTAGGGCTAGGGCTAGGGTTAGGTCTATGGTCAGGGTTAGGGCTTGGTGCTAGGGCTAGGGCTAGGGTTTGGGTTTGGGTTTGGGTTAGGGTTGGTTAAGGTCTAGGGTTAGGGTTAGGGTTAGGGCTAGGGCTAGGGCTCAGGTTAGGGTTAGGGTTAGGGCTAGGGCTAGGGCTCAGGTTAGGGTTAGGGTTAGGGTTAAGGATAAACCTAGGGTTAGGGTAAGGGCTAGGGCTAGGGCTAGGGCTCGGGTTAGGGTTAGGGCTAGGGCTAGAGTTAGGGTTAGGGATAGGGTTAAGGATAGGCCTGGGGTTAGGGCTAGGGTTAAGGATAGGCCTAGGGTTAGCATTAGGGTTAGGGTTAGGGTTAAAGACTGGGTTAGGGTTAGGGTTAGGGCAGTTAGGGTTGGGGTTGGGGTTGGGGTTGGGGTGAGGGTTAGGGTTAGAGGTTAAGGAATGAATGTAGGTCAATGGGAAGTCCTCACAAGTATGACAATACAAATGTTAGGGTTAGGGTTAGAGGTTAGGGTATGAATGTAGGGTTAGGGTTAGGGTTAGAGTTAGGGTTAGGGTGGTTAGGGGGGTTAGAGTTAGGGTTTGGGTTAGGTTAGGGGTAGGGTTAGGGGCAGTTAGGGTTAAGGTTAGGGTTAGGTTTAGGGTTATTTAGGGTTAGGGGGGTTAGGGTTGAGTTAGGGTTTGGGTAGGGTTAGGGTATGGTAAGTGTTAGGTTAGGGTTAAGGGTTAGGGTTAGGGTTAGGGTAGGTTTAGGGTTAGAGTTGGTTAGGGTTAGGGTTAGTGTTGGTTAGGGTTAGGGTTAGGGTTGGGTTCAGTTAGGGTTAGGGTCAGGGTCACGGTTAGGGTTAGGGTTAGGGGGGGTTAGGGTTAGGGTTATGGTTAGGGTTAGGGGGTTAGGGTTAGGCTTAGGGTTAGGTTTAGGGGTTAGGGTTAGGGTTATGGTTAGGGTTTAGGGTTAGGGTTAGGGTGTGCAATATTACAATGGCTCCCCTCATCACAGTACATATACTGCATGGTTGGTCGGTGGAGACCAAGGGCATGCACGGTCCTACGCCTGTCGAGCAGAACTCTCAATCTTGGCTATAATCCGGGATGAAGGTTTGGTAATTTAACGGGAGTATGTCCTGGTGAGCAAAGGAGGAGTCTTTCACCGCGAGATTGCGCTGGCTACTTTCCATTGTCCTAGGACAATATACTCAACCAGTCCACATCCATACTACCATGTACACTATTTTATGTTTTAACGAGAGGGTGATTATGGTGAGCATAATAGGAATCATGAGCTGCGAGATTGCTTCGGCCACGTTCCAGATGTCCAAATAGCTCCCCCAACGAACGCACGAGCCGGCGAAAGACCGATCGAACAAACGAGCGGCCGGGCGATTGCACGAACGCATGGTCAAACCAGACGAACGCTTTCAAAAGCCCGAACCGACGAACGAACGAACGGGCAATCGAACAGCCGAGCTATCGAACGGGAGTAGGTGAACGGCCGAAAGCACGAACAACCGATCGACCGAACAGGCGGGCAATTGGACGGACGAAAACCCGAGTATACGGGTAGACCGACCGACTCAAAGACACGAACTGACGGACGAACGGACGATCGGACGATAAAACACCCGACTGGACACTACACTCCACCAGTCAACCTCTATGCTACCATGTATACAATTTTATGACTCCGTTAAATATTATGGTTTGATTAACCATTTAACGGGAGGGTGAACATAGGGAGAGTAAATAGAGAATGAGCCGCGAGATTGCGCTGGTCATTCCAAATGCCTGATTGGGCATTATACTCACCCGTTCAACCTCCATAGTACAGTTTAGATAGTTGGAGGGCGAGCGGGTGAAGATGTTTTTTCTATTAACTTTAAAAAGAGATTTTGTAAACAGTTTATATTAATTTGCTAGATTATTGATAAATGCTTCCTTAAATATTATGGTTTAATTAACCATTTAACGGGAGAATAAACATGGGCAGAGTAAACAACTACTGATTACCGCGAGATTGCGCTGGTCATTCTCAATGCCTAGCTGGGCATTGTACCCTGAGCAGAGTAAACAACGAGTGATTACCGCGAGATTGCACTGGTCACTCTCAATGCCTGACCGGGCATTATAATAACATGTTCAATCTCCATACTACAGTCTAAGGAGTTGGAGGGCGAGCGGACAGGGGCTTTGTTCTATATTGGCTATTCAAAACGGTTTATTAAGATTAAATTATTGTTTTGTTATATTATTTGTGAGGTTATAGTTTTTTATAGACCATTATGTTTTGTAGTTTAATTAACCATTTAACGGGAGGATAAAAATGTGCAGAGTAAACAACTACTGATTACCGCGAGATTGCGCTGGTCATTCTCAATGCCTGGCTGGGCATTGTACCCTGAGCAGAGTAAACAACGAGTGATTACCGCGAGATTGCGCTGGTCACCCACAATGCCTGGTTGGGCATTATACTACCATGCGGGCAGGGGGTTTGTTCTATTTTGACTATTCAAATGGTTTATGAAGATTAAATTATTGCTATGCTATATTACTTATAAGGTTAGGGTTAGGGGGGTTAGGGTTAGAGTTAGGGCCAGGGCCGGGGTTAGGGTCAGGGCCAGGGTTAGTGTTGGAGTTAGGGTTAGGCCTAGGGTTAGGGTTGGAGTTAGGGTTAGGGCTGGGGTTATGGTTAAGGTTAGTGTTAGGGTTAAGGTTAGGGTTGGCATTAGGGTTAGGGTTGCAGTTAGGGTTAGGGCTAGGGTTGGCATTAGGGATAGGGTTGGAGTTAGGGTTAGACCTAGGGTTAAGGTTGGAGTTTGGGTTAGGGTTAGGGCTAGGGTTAGAGTTAGGGCTCGGGTTAGGGTTAGGGTTGGAGTTAGGGTTAGGGTTTGTACTAGGGTTAGGGTTAGAGTTAGGGTTAGGCCTAGGGTTAGGGTTAGGGTTAGGGTTGGAGTTAGGGTTAGGGCTAGGGTTATGGTTAGGTTTATGGTTGGAGTTAGGGCTAGGGTTATGGTTAGAGTTAGGGTTAGGCTTAAGGTTAGGGTTAGAGCTAGGGCTAGGGTTAGGTTTAGGGTTGGAGTTAGGGTTAGGGTCAGGGTTCGATTTAGGGTTAGGCCTAGGGTTAGGGTTAGGGTTAAGGTTAGGGTTTGGGTTGGAGTTAGGGTTAGGGTTAGGTTTAGGGTTAGTGTTAGGGCTAGGGTTGGGGTTAGGATTAGGCCTTGGGTTAGGGTTAGGGTTGAAGTTAGGGTTAGGGTCAGGGTTGGAGTTAGGGTTAGGCCTAAGGTTAGGGTTGGGGTTAGGGCTAGGGTTGGGGTTAGATTTAGGGTTAGGGTTAGGGCTAGGGTTAAGGTTAGGGTTAGGCCAAGGGTTAGGGTTGGAGTTAGGGTTAGGGCCTGGGTTATGGTTAAGGTTAGGGTTAGGGTTAAAGTTAGGGGTAGGGTTGGGATTAGAGTTAGTGTTAGGGTTAAGGCTAGGGCTAGGGTTAGAGTTAGGGGTTAGGGTTATGGCTAGGGTTGGGGTTAGGGTTAGAGATAGGGTTAGGCCTAGGGTTAGGGTTAGGGTTAAGGCTTGGAGTTAGGGTTAGGGCTAGGGTTATGGTTAGGGTTGGGGTTAGGGTTAAGGTTAGCTCTAGGGTTGGGATTAGAGTTAGGGTTAAGGTTGCGGTTAGAGTTAGGGTTAGGGTTAGGGTTGGGTTTGGGTTTGGGTTAGGTTAGGGTTAGGTTAGGTTAGGTTAGGTTAGGGTTGGGGTTGGGGTTGGGTTAGGGCTAGGGTTAGGGTTAAATTAGGGTTAGGGTTAGGGTTAGGGTTAGTTAGGGTTAGTGGTTAGGTTTAGGTAGGGTTAGGGTTAGGGTTAGGGTTGGGTTAGGGTTAGGGTAGGGTTAGGGTTAGGTTGGGGTTGGGGTTAGGGTTAAGGTTAGGGTGTATAATATTACAATGGCTCCCCCCATCACAGTACATAGACTGCATGGTTGGTTGGGGGAGACCAAGGGCATGCACGGGCCTACGCTTATCAAGCACAACTCTCCATCTTGGCTATAATCCGGGATGAAGGTTTGCTAATTTAACGGGAGTATGTTCTGGTGAGCAAAGATGGAGTATTTCACCGCGAGATTGCGCTGGCTACTTTCCGTTGTCCCTGGACAACATACTCGACCAGTCCACATCCATGCTACCATGTACACGATTTTATGTTTTAACGAGAGGGTGATTATGGCGAGCACAATAGGAAACATGAGCCCCGAGATTGTGTCGGCCACGTTCCAAATGTCCAAATAGTTCCCCCAACGAACGCACGAGCCGGCGAAAGACCAATCGACCGAACGGGCAGCCGGGCGATTGCACGAACGCATGGTCAAACTGGTGACCGGACGAACGCTTTCAAAAGCCCGCACCGACGAACGGGAGTAGGTGAACGGCCGAAAGCACGAACTACCGATCGACCGAACAGGCGGGCAATTGGACGGGCGAAAAGCAGCATACGGCTAGACCGACCGAGCCAAAGACACGAACTGACGGACGAACGGACGAACAGCAGATAGGACGATAAGACACCCGATTGGACACTGCACTCCACCAGTCAACCTCTATGCTGCTATATATATTTTTATAACTCCGTTGAATATTATGGTTTGATTAACCATTTAACGGGAGGATGAACATAGGGAGAGTAAAGAGAATGACATTACATTACATTACATTTATTTCGCAGACGCTTTTATCCAAAGCGACGTACAAAAAGTGCATATCATGGTCGTAGGCAACTGCTGAACACAGGTTCAGAAAGGTATAATACTTATTTTGTACAGCTATTTCTAGCTAAGAACACAGTTCACACAGTGAGCACTATTCTAACCTAACCTCTGCAAAGCCAACTAGGCAGAAGTATAAGCTACAGTATTAGGACGAAGACAAATACAAGTGACATGAAAAGGGGGGGGGGGTTTTTTTTTTTTTTTTTTTTTTTTTTTAATTAAAGAGTGAAATATACAGCATGGTGGTGGTTAATCTAGGTATAGTCTGAAGAGATGAGTCTTCAGGCCACGGCGGAAGATGGGTAGTGAGGGGGAGGTTCGGAGAGGGACGGGAAGTTCGTTCCACCACTGGGGAGCTAGGGTGGAGAAGCTCTGTGATCCCTTTGGGCGGGTGGGAGGGGTTACTAGGCGCCCTGCTTCCGCAGAGCGGAGTGGTCGAGCAGGCACGTAGAAGCGAATCATGTCCTGCAAGTAGATGGGGGCTGTCCTGTTGGCAGCAGTGTAGGCAAGGGTCAGGGTTTTGAACCGGATCCTGGCGGCGACAGGTAGCCAGTGGAGTGATCGCAGCAGAGGAGTGATGTGGGAGAATTTGGGAAGGTTGTAGATGAGTCGGGCAGCGGCATTCTGAATCATCTGAAGTGGCTGTATGGCACAAGCTGGCAGGCTTGCAAGGAGAGAGTTGCAGTAATCAAGGCGAGAGGTCACCGTAGCCTGGACGAGCAGCTGGGTGGAGTGCGTCGTCAGGTATGGTCGAATCCTTCTGATGTTGTACAGAAGGAATCTGCAGGACCGTGATGTTGCCTTGATGTGCTCCTTGAGGTCCAGTTGGTCATCCAGGACCACCCCCAAGCTCTTGGCAGAGTGAGAGGCAGTCACTGTGGTGCCATCAACCGTGATTGAGAGCTCACGAAGTAAGGAGGTCTTGCACGGGAAGAAGAGCAGCTCAGTTTTGTTGAGGTTGAGCTTCAGGTGGTGGCTGGCCATCCAGGTGGAGATGTCAGCCAGGCAGGAAGAGATCTTATCATTGACCTGTGTGGCTGAGGGGGGGAAAGAAAAGAAGAGTTGTGTGTCATCTGCATAACAGTGATAGGAGAAGCCATGTGAATTAATTACTGAACCAAGAGATCTGGTGTATAAGGAGAACAGCAGAGGACCCAGTACAGATCCCTGCGGCACTCCCGTAACAAGTGGATGAGAAGCAGAGGCAGACCCCTTCCAGGTGACCTGGTAGGTCCTATCTGCAAGATAGGAAGCGAACCAAGACAGGGCAGTCCCAGCGATTCCCATCCCAGCCAAGGTGGAGAGGAGTATTTTATGGTTGACCGTGTCGAAAGCTGCAGACAGGTCAAGAAGGATCAGGACAGAGGAGAGGCGTGAGGCTCTTGCAGTGGCAAGTGCCTCCATCACACCTAGGAGCGCAGTCTCTGTTGAGTGCCCGGATCGGAAGCCAGACTGGTGAGGGTCTAGCAGGTTGTTCTGATGGAGAAAAGAGGTCAGTTGTTTAAGAACTGCTCGTTCAAGGGTTTTGGACAGAAAGGGTAGAAGCGATACGGGTCGATAATTTGTTACATCGGAGGGGTCTGAGGTGGGTTTTTTTAGAAGTGGGGTAACACAAGCCATCTTGAAATCAGAGGGAACGTGACCAGAGGAGAGAGAGGAATGAGCAGCGAGATTGCGCTGGTCACTCTAAATGCCTGACTGGGCATTATACTCACCCGTTAATACTACAGATTTTATGCCCAATACTACAGATTTTAAGTAGTTGGAGGGCGAGCGGGTGAAGATGTTTTTTCTTATTAACTTTATAAAATAGATTTTGTAAACGGTTTTTATTAATTTGCTAAATTATTGATAAATACTTCCTTAAATTTTATGGTTTAATTAACCATTTAATGGGAGGATGAACATGGGCAGAGTAAACAGCGAATGATTACCGCGAGATTGCGCCGGTCATTCTCAATGCCTGACTGTTCTATTTGTTCTATTGTTAGCTTTTCAAAACGGTTTATTGACATTAAATTATTGATTTGCTATATTATTTATAAGTTTATTGTTTATGCAAGAATCTGTTAGATTCTATGGTTTAATTGACCATTTAGCGGGAGGATGAACATGGGCCGAGTAAACAGCGAATGATTACCGCGAGATTGCGCCGGTCATTCTCAATGCCTGACTGGGCATTATACTCACATGTTCAACCTCCATACTACAGTCTATGAAGTTGGAGGGCGAGCGGGCAGGGGGTTTGCTCTATGTTAACCTTTCAAAACGGTTTATTGACATTAAACTATTGTTTTGCTATATTATTTGTAAGTTTATTGTTTATGAAAGACTCTGTTAGATTCTATGGTTCAATTGACCATTTAGTGGGAGGAGGAACATGGGCCGAGTAAACAGCGAATGATTACCGCGAGATTGCGCAGGTCATTCTTAATGCCTGACTGGGCATTATACTCACATGTTCAACTTCCATACTACAGTCTATGGAGTTGGAGGGCGAGCGGGCAGGGGGGTGTACTATGTTACCTTTTCAAAATGGTTTATTTACATTAAATTATTGCTTTGCTATTTTATTTATAAGTTTATTGTTTATGAAAGACTCTGTTAGATTCTCTGGTTCAATTGACCATTTAGCGGGAGGATGAACATGGGCCGAGTAAACAGCGAATGATTACCGCGAGATTGCGCTGGTCATTCTTAATGCCTGACTGGGCATTATACTCACATGTTCAACCTCCATACTACAGTCTATGAAGTTGGAGGGCGAGCGGGCAGGGGGTTTGCTCTATGTTAACTTTTCAAAACGGTTTATTAACATTAAATTATTGCTTTGCTATATTATTTATAAGTTTATTGTTTATGAAAGACTCTTTTAGATTCTATGGTTCAATTGACCATTTAGCGGGAGGGTTAGGGTTAGGGTTATGGTTAGGGTTAGGGTTAGGGTTAGGGTTAGGGTTGGGGTTGGGGTTGGGCTAGGCTTAGGGCTAGTGCTAGGGTTAAGGTAAGGGTTGGGGTAAGGGTTAGGTTAGGGTTATGGTTAGGGTTCCGGTTCGGGTTAGGGTTAGGGTTAGGGTAGGGTTAGGGTTAGGTTAGGGTTAGGGTTAGGGTTATGTTAGGGTCAGGGTTAGGGGGGTTAGGGTTAGGGTTAGGGTTAGGGTTGGGGTGTGTAATATTACAATGGTTAGGGTTAGGGTTAGGTTAGGTTAGGTTAGGGTTAGGGTTAGGTTAGGGTTGGGGTTAGGGTTAGGGTTGGGTTAGGGTTAGAGTTAGGGTTATGTTAGGGTTAGGGTTAGGGGGTTAGGGTTAGGGTTAGGGTTAGGGTGTGTAATAGGGTTAGGTTAGGGTTAGGGTTGGGGTTGGGGTTAGGGTTAGGGTTAGGGTTAGGTTAGGGTTAGGGTTAGGGTTAGGTTAGGGTTTAGGTTAGGGTTAGGTTTAGGGTTAGGTTAGGTTAGGGTTAGGGTTAGGGTTAGGATTAGGGTTAGGGTTGGGGTTGGGGTTGGGCTAGGGTTAGGGCTAGCGCTAGGGTTAAGGTAAGGGTTGGGGTAAGGGTTAGGTTAGGGTTATGGTTAGGGTTAGGGTTCGGGTTAGGGTTAGGGTAGGGTTAGGTTAGGGTTAGGTTAGGATTAGGGTTAGGGTTAGGGTTATGTTAGGGTTAGGGTTAGGGTTAGGGGGGTTAGGGTTAGGGTTAGGGTTTGGGTGTGTAATATTACAATGGTTAGGGTTAGGGTTAGGGTTAGGTTAGGTTAGGGTTAGGGTTAGGGTTAGGTTAGGGTTAGGGTTGGGGTTGGGGTTGGGGTTAGGGTTAGGGTTGGGTTAGCATTAGGTTAGGGTTAGGGTTATGTTAGGGTTAGGGTTAGGGTTAGGGGGTTAGGGTTAGGGTTAGGGTTAGGGTTAGGGTGTGTAATAGGGTTAGGTTAGGGTTAGGGTTGGGGTTGGGGTTAGGGTTAGGGTTGGGTTAGGGTTAGGTTAGGGTTAGGGTTTGGGTTAGGTTAGGGTTTAGGTTAGGCTTAGGGTTAGGGTTAGGGTTAGGTTAGGTTAGGGTTAGGGTTACGGTTAGGTTACGGTTAGGGTTAGGGTTATGTTATGGTTAGGGTTAGGGTTAGGTAGCGTTAGGGTTAGGGTTAGGGTAAGGGTTAGTTAGGGTTAGGGTTAGGGTTAGGTAGGGTGAGGGTTAGGCTTAGGGTTAGGGTTAGTTAGGGTTAGGGTTAGGTTAGGGTTAGGGTTGGGGTTGGGGTTGGGGTTGGGGTTAGGGTTGGGTTTGGGTTGGGGTTGGGGTTGGGGTTAGGGTTAGGTTTGGGTTAGGGTCAGGGTCAGTGTCAGGGTCAGGTTAGGTTACTTTAGGGTTAGGTTAGGGTTAGGGTTAGGGTGAGGGTTAGGTTTGGTTAGGTTAGGTTAGGGTTAGGGTTAGGGTTAGGGTGTATAATATTACAATGGCTCCCCCCATCACAGTACATAGACTGCATGGTTGGTTGGGGGAGACCAAGGGCATGCACGGGCCTACGCTTATCAAGCACAACCCTCCATCTTGGCTATAATCTGGGATGAAGGTTTGCTAATTTAACGGGAGTATGTTCTGGTGAGCAAAGATGGAGTATTTCACCGCGAGATTGCGCTGGCTACTTTCCGTTGTCCCTGGACAACATACTCGAGCAGTCCACATCCATGCTACCATGTACACGATTTTATGTTTTAACGAGAGGGTGATTATGGCGAGCACAATAGGAAACATGAGCCGCGAGATTGCGTCGGCCACGTTCCAAATGTCCAAATAGTTCCCCCAACGAACGCACGAGCCGGCGAAAGACCGATCGACCGAACGGGCAGCCGGGCGATTGCACGAACGCATGGTCAAACTGGTGACCAGACGAACGCTTTCAAAAGCCCGCACCGACGAACGAACGAACGGGCAATCGAACAGCCGAGCAATCGAACGGGAGTAGGTGAACGGCCGAAAGCACGAACAACCGATCGACCGAACAGGCGGGCAATTGGACGGGCGAAAAGCCGCATACGGCTAGACCGACCGAGCCAAAGACACGAACCGACGGACGAACGGACGAATAGCAGACCGGACGATAAGACACCCGATTGGACACTGCACTCCACCAGTCAACCTCTATGCTACCATATTTATTTTTATAACTCCGTTGAATATTATGGTTTGATTAACCATTTAACGGGAGGATGAACATAGGGAGAGTAGAGAGAATGAGCAGCGAGATTGCGCTGGTCACTCTAAATGCCTGACTGGGCATTATACTCACCCGTTCAACCTCCATACTACAGATTTTAAGTAGTTGGAGGGCGAGCGGGTGAAGATGTTTTTTCTTATTAACTTTATAAAATAGATTTTGTAAACGGTTTATATTAATTTGCTAAGTTATTGATAAACACTTCCTTAAATATTATGGTTTAATTAACCATTTAACG